>VZUA01018951.1:35793-48455 GCA_013401035.1 Horornis vulcanius | reverse complement strand
ACTACAATGTTACTATAACTCAGGCTGTCGAAACCTGTCTTCAGTATAGATTGCAGTGCTCAGCTTTGGCCACTAGTGATGCAAAAAGTTGTTGAGCAGCTCCTATTCAGCCGAGGTTCGAAAACAAACTACAGTAATTAACTCCAAGCACCAGCAAGGAGTTGCTGGGTTGGATCTCCCCCCAGGGGAAAGTGGGGTTATTGCTGTCAGCTTGCAGCAGCCAAGCAGCTCACAACAGGAGAGAGCTCAGCTTCAAGGCCCGAGCATGAGAAATCCAGGGCTTGGCAGAATCTATCCTGTATCACTTTCTCCCAGCTGTTAGAAGCTTCAGTCTGGAACCTACTTTCTAAAAGAAGGTGAAATTATTATACAGGCAGGGAGCTTGGAAAGAAACTTCCTAGCCCCAGGCTAAGATTGAAATACTGCTAATTTGGCCTTTTAGTTTATTCATGTTCTTCTTTTCTCTTTTGTAATGAGTTCGTTTTAACTTCACTGACCTTTTTGCAACAGGCTCAGGCAGCCCACTTGTCCATAGTATGCAGCTTCGTGGAGAGGTATCCAGCCATCCTTATTAGGTACAGAAAGGTTTTTTCCTGATTTCATCATGTTGCATACTGCTTTTTCATCTCCATCCCTGATTGCTGCCACTACAGGGTCAGTTTCTCTTTAAAACAAGATTAATACTTGGTTATTGCTTCTTTTATTACTGAGGACCTTTCTGCAGCAACATCACTGTTTTATTTGCCCAAAATAGTGCACCTCTGCTGCTTATATAGGACATATTTGTACAGTGAAACACCATAGGGCCTGTAAAGGTAAAATTTGTCTTCTCTAATTTTGTTACTGTCAGCAGATCAGAAGAATCATGCTCTGAAGACTCTGATCACTCTCCTCAGAATGTAAGGAAACTAGGTAGGTGTAACATATGTCTGACACAAACACTTATATTTTAGATATCGGGAGTTGTAGAATATTGGCTCTGACGTTGCTCTGTACACTGTGGAGTGTCCATGACTGTGATAATTTCATCACCTTGATGTCTCAGGTGGCATGGTGCTTCCATATGGGATCTTTAAAATAAGATCAACTTTGAAGAGAATTACCCCTGTTCATCCTTAAAGAAATTTTTAGATTTGATTTGCAGGTGGCTGTAACAGAAATCATCAATAAATCTCACTCTTGTACTTTTAAGATACTTTTAAATTCCTCACACAATCATGTTTTCAGAATTTAGCCAGTCCACTTATGAAGAAGGGAGAGCTCTAGTTAGAGCATGTGAACACTGGGGTGTTGGTCTTGGCTCTCCTTTCTTCATCCAGGGAGGACTGAAAAAGATCCACCTACCCAAATCCCTCTGCCAAGCATGCATTCCACACACTCCGGGCAGCAAGCTCTCTGAGTGTTTGCAGAGCAGGGCTGACCTGGGCACACCAATCCTACTGCAGAGCAACAGTGACAGCTCCTGTGAGTCTCCCCACACAGAAGGAGTCCCAGCACTGCCTGACAGCCACTTTTCCCCAGGGCAGCAGCACCTGAACAGGACCTGCCAACACTGTGAAGGAAGAAGCACTGTACCAGTTCTGATGGGGACTTGCAAAAAATTAATGTGGGCTATAGTTTCAGAGACAGAAAACAAGGAGGTGCAGAAAGCACTGGAACATTTGTGGTTTGAACTAGCTCTACAGAGAAAATCTTGTGGTTCTGAAGACAGAGAGATGCAGGAGAGAGGTGCGTGTCTCAGATTATTAGCATTGCCAGGGCAGGAATACAGCATGTGGTGGAGGTCACGCAGGCTAGTGATGATGGGAACAACCAGAAACTCCAGTTATGACAAGAAGAAAGTGTAAAATACCACAATAGAGTGAGATCAGAGACAGAAAAATATGGGCAGGTCAGCACAGGAGTCCTCACAAAGCAGTATATACTGGAGCAACCTCTGCACTTTGTGGGAGTTGCAGGAGCAGCACTGAACTCCACTGCCTCGTAGGGGCTGGACAGACCAACAGTCTGAAACTCACACAGGCCTTGCTAATTTCAGTTTGCCCAAAGGCACACAATCTGTGCCATAAGCACTGATAATGGCATTGAAAGAAGTCACTGAACTGGTTTTCTGAGGATAAATTCAGGGCCAGGAGTGAAACAGGTGATCTCAACCCTTGTGCCAGAGAATGGGAAAATACACCATTTTTCAGGTGAAATAGTACTTGGTGCCACTTGCTCCTTCTCTATGGCTGGAAGGAGTGATTCCAAGACAGTAGGGTCACAAAAATAGCGACACTGGAATGAGGAGAGATATGGGACACAAGGCCAGGCATTTTTCCTGAGAAGATAACAGCTAGAACAGGCAGCTGCTATCCTGGCCTCAANGTGCCAGAGAATGGGAAAATACACCATTTTTCAGGTGAAATAGTACTTGGTGCCACTTGCTCCTTCTCTATGGCTGGAAGGAGTGATTCCAAGACAGTAGGGTCACAAAAATAGCGACACTGGAATGAGGAGAGATATGGGACACAAGGCCAGGCATTTTTCCTGAGAAGATAACAGCTAGAACAGGCAGCTGCTATCCTGGCCTCAAGCCCTCCCAGGAGGAATTGACTGACCTGATAACTGCTGGCCGGATGTCCCAGGGACACTGCTGTATCTTCATATTGCTTGCAGTACCCTGGGGACTAAACCTAAGATTCCTAACTGTGTACATATAGTAGATTTTTATACAGGTGTTTCAGATTGAGCATTTTGTTGGAGTCTGATGACAGCAACTGTTGGCATTTTTGGCTGGGAGAGGAGGCGGAGGTGGGGGATCTTCATCTTTCAACACCTCTGGCACAAGGCTGCTGAAACCATCTGTTGTTCTGTGCAAAGGCTCATGTTACACATGTAGGGCTGTGACCTCAGGATTTGGGCACATGATATAATTACTGGTGCTTAATGAATTACTGCATGCCAGGTGGGCCATGGCAGGAGTCTGCGCATGGGCTGGCTCACAGCAAATGCAAGGTAATCACATTATCTGAGACCTCAGGGAAAGCAGGAGGGTACCTTGGGTCTGTGCTGCAGTTAAAAATGTGTGAAGAATCAGTTACTATTCTGCTTAAGCCCTCAGATGTTGAATGAAGCAAACTTCTGTCGGGTTCCTTGACCTTAAATGATTCTTGAGTATGATGAGGGGGTTTGCTGGACCAGGCTGCAGACACTTTAGCCAAGAAAATTCCAGACCAGAACAGAAGGCTTAATGAATCTCCATGTGAAATCCTTGTTTTCTGCCTGACTTATAGTTGGCTGTTATAAAAACCCACCACATTCTGCTGCCTGGATTTCATCAGATATAGAAAATACAAGTATTAAAACTGTGGAGGAAGTCTGAAGATACAATGAAATCATAACCTTATAGGCAACTCAAAAGAACTACTGCATTTCAAAGACCAGTAGGCAAGATAATAATCTTGCAGATGAGATGTATGGTGCAGTCAATTCTGAGCGCTCAGGAAGCATGGAAGTGGAACATGAAAAGGTTCAAGAAGCTCCTTCTTTCCCTGACAGCCTGAAGAGATTCAGGCAGGATGAAGGAACTTCCCCAGGTAAAGCCAAATATCATCCCTGCCTAGCTCTGAGACTAGGGTTATAAAAATGCCAGTCATACCATCATGCTCTCCTAGGACTTCCCAGCTATATTTTTGCTCTACCTGGCAGCAGAGGAGAGGTAATTTATCAGCCTTCTTGTATATTGAACTCTATGCAGCTACCTGGTGGAGAAGAACAGCCTGCCCTCAAGTCTTCTACTGCATCAAAGAGGCATGCAAGGAGTGCAGAGCACCTAAGAGGATGTGATTTCAGTGTGACCAAAGGAAGTTGGCAGGTGACAGGGATAAGGCAGGCTTCATGTTGTAGCAGGAAGAGATTTTCACAATGTGCAGGGAGTGCGATGCCAGTGCAGGGCCAGGAACAGTCTCAATCAGCCAGGATGCAGGGGGAGGTGGGTGAGAGGTGAAAGGAAGAAGGGTGGTGGGAGGGTAGTCACTGTGCCTGTGCATCCAGGGAGGGGCTTGTAAGATGGATTAAACAAAAATTGAACTGGGTAGATAGAAAAGGTGTGGAGTTTATTTTCTGCAGGACATAGGGAAGTGCTGGCTGTAACACTGTACTCTTGTTGTCTGATAGCTAGGGGCAGGTGCATGTGTCTGTTCTGCATTACAGAGAGCTGTAGTAAACCCATCATGGTCCACACATTTCCACTACACACAGGCACTGGGGCAGAGCTTGGGCCACTGTCTGCTTTTCTCATCCGTGACTGTGTTCAACTAAGCTTATTTGCAGCCTCTGCCAACAGCAAAACACAGCCAGGAGGATCAGTCAGTCAAGACAATTTACTCCGTGGACAAGTAAACCCTCCTCAGTTGATTGGACAGCACAGGTATGGCTGGGAACAGGCATGGCATCTTGGGAGCATTTATAAAATACCTGTTTGAAAGATTGGACTTTCTCACCTTGTTTATATACTGTGATACATTTTCCCCCTACTTTTCCCCATTGCTGAACCCTGAACTTAATACCAATGCAGTTACTATCAGCACCTGCCTGCCTCATCTGTCCTGTTGATAAATGAGCCAGCCTATATAAATTAACTACAGTTCAGTCATTCCTGCCCTGCTGTCCTTGTCACCCCAGAGCTTCTGACTGACACAGAGTCCTCAGGACATGAGCACTGGGGGCATGGAGAGAGATGAAGGTGGAAAAGAGAACGAGGGATATTCGAGGTGGGTCACTTGCAAGAGCACGGGCATGGCCTGGGGCAGTGGGGAGACTGGAAGGAAGAATAGAAGTGCAGTGAGGGTGAGGTACAGGTGTCAGTGACACCTCCTCCAGATGAACACCATATTTCCCCCCACCAGGCACCATCACCACCCAGAAGACATGTCTCAGGGAGAGAGTGGGTAGCAAGGCTTGTTTTGATTGCAGGGGAAAGCGGGAGAGGGAGAGTGAGACACTTACACGGACTGGGACGTGCTGCACAGGCTGCTGTCGTACCTTCGCCTGACCCCCCAGGCTGCCCCCAAGCTGGATGGCTGAGCACGGCCTGTCTGCTGGGCCGCCAGTCTGGAGTGGCGATGACATGAATGAAATAAGGAGAAATACTCCGAATAGGAGAAACAGGTCATGCTGAGGCAGAAACAGAGACACACATCCACAGAGACGGAGTGAGCGAGCCTGCCGGTCAGGGCTTTGAATAAAAGCAGATGGCCACGGCTTGCTCTGCACTGGGTTCAGCTGCTCACTCGGCTCGAGTTTATTTTTGGCCCTCTGAGGAAGCGTCAGGGGATTCAAATGACCATATAAGACAACAGCGTGGTTAACCCTACCACCACCACACAGGAAGCAGGAACAGAGCGAGGTGAGGTGACATTCATCACCTCCAAAGGGCCATGCAAACAGGTCAGAGGTGAGGGCAGAGGAGGACCCAGAGCCACTGGATGTCAGCTCCATTTCCATCTCTGCTCTCCCAGGTAGCAGAAGAGTTCAGCAATGCTACAGATTTGGTGCTACAAGCTCCAAAGGTTTTCTCTCTGGTGAGAAGTTGAATGCTGCTGGGCTGGGGCAGGACAGGTTAATGCACAGAACTGCTAATGCTGCTTTTTGCCAAAATAGCAGGTGTTGAAGGACCTTCAACAAGGACAGGACCAAGTGGCCAGGGAAGTCCTTATGCTGCCCAGCATCAGGTCTCTACAGGAGAGCTGACTGTATAGGTGCACAGTAACCACACTGAGAAACCACAGCCTTTCGTGGGCGCAGGACTTCTGGCCACACAGCACCCTGATTCCACAGCTATTCACACCTTGCTGCTCATCTAATTGTCCCCAGTTTCCCAGCCTTGGAAACAAAACAACCACAGGTGGTAATGAGAAAGGCACCAGAGAGTGGCAGAGTTATGAAAAAGGAGGAGGAACAGAATTTCAGTAACTCTCATTTATTAAAAAAGGGAAAACTAAAGTAACTTGGAACATTAAAAGGATATTTTTCCTAGCTTTGGAGGTGACTTTGGTAATTTATTCCCATCCCCCTTGAGAAATCTGACTTTATAAAATGAAAGAGGAACAATATCTGGGTTTGAAACTGTCAGCAGGTCTCTGTGACCACAGCTCAGAATTGCAGGGGAGGGGGATGCTGCCACGATTTGGTGTCTGGAGTTGCTCTTGGTTAAGAGTGGTGTGCTTGAAGTCAGACTGATCTGAAATAACCACATCCTTTAAAAACTGAAGTATTTAACAAGTAGTCAGGGCTCATTGTTTTATATACCTGTTTTTTGTGCCTCTCTTTTATGTTTTCCCATAACAGATGCTTTGCTCCCTCTCTGGCAAAACCTAAGCTTGGCATATAGAGGGGGAATGCAGCAGCTGGCTCCGGGAGGGCTTCTGTTGCTCAGGAAAGCTTGTGGCTGTGCCCCTTTTTTGTTTTATTTGTTGCTTAAAACAGACAACACCACGCAACTCTTCCTCTCGCTGCGAGCACGTAAATTGTTGACCTCATTGGGTTTATAGCAGACTCCAGCTTTGACACTAATGACAGACTCGCAGAGGAGCCGCCTGGCAGAGCTAATTAGAGAGCACGTGCACTGACAGGGAGCTGCTTTCCCCTCCTGGGCAGGGCTCTCTGGGGGAACAGCTCGGGCTCCTTGCTTACCTTTGCCAGGGGTAGATGCGGTAGGGAGGGTTGTGTGGGCTGGCACGGCTTGGGGCTCCCACCTCACCAGCACGGGCCACCAGCGACTTCTGGGGGCTCTGGGCCGCTGGCTGACCCGCTGGGTCCTCTTCCAAGCTCTGCTGGATGGCCATCTTTATAAGCTCATCTTCACTCAGGCTGCTGTACAGACTGTACTCCTCGCAGCCTATCATTTGTCTTTGAGTATTTGCTGCCGTCGTAGCCATTTTTATAATTCTTTGCTTTCCTGTAAAAGGAATTTGTGACCATCAAAATCTGGAACATGAAGAAAACTCAACTATCCTGTACTGTCATTCAGGTCTGCCTTCTAATTAGGCTGACCAGAAAACCCTTCAGAAATCCTTCACCAAGGAGAGAACATTATCAACTAAAATCTGCATGTAAACTTAATGAACTAACTCCTTTCAATTACAAAGAAATAACTGGTTTAGCTGGTGTTTGAAATAGAGGGAGTTGTTGCAAGCAAGGCAAGTTTTTATCTGCTTATTCTGGTTACCACATCTCAAGAGAAAAATAGGTAAAGGAAATCCCCTTAAGATTAAAGAGACAAATTTTTGAATTTTATTTAGGAGAAGACCAATGGACAGCTCTTTTTGTTCATTTTATTTCTTGCTGTAATTGCAGGAAATTAAGGGAAGAGGTTTGTCTCTTTGCTGGTTTTTTTGTGAGGATAGGTTCTCCACCATGAAGTGCGGAGCGGCTTTGTAATTTTTTTCCACCTTATCTGGAGATCTCTCAAGCAACATGCAAAGCTATGCTTTGAAGTGACTTTGTTTCACTCAGCGAGGAGAGCAACACCACACTGGTCTGTTTCACTTCTGATTTTTCACTTTTTCACAGAACAAAGTTCAAGGTCATGAGTGAGATGGAAATGAGAGAAGGGGGAAACACTGGGCACACTCAACAATCACAGAATGACTGTGAACCACCACTGCAGGACTCTAAAAGGCAAAGACAATTCAAAACACTGCAGAATTTCCAGTAGTGATAGGGAAGTACTGATACTGTGAATGGTACAATGCTCTAGCAGGATCTCATTCAGATGCTAGAGAGCACTCTGGCCATCTGTGTTCAAGACCCAAGGGTTTATTTTATGGGAGGAGGTAAAAAAGCTTGCCTCTTTTAAGAAGATAACAGCTAATGTGGAATAGGTTTGATTTTATAAGCGCAGAGCAAGAACTGTGTAAAATAGCGAGGAGCACTGGGGTGAGGAGCAATAAGAACAAGCTGCTCAGAAGAACACGGAGGTGACAGAGAAGGACGGGCACCCAGCAGGAGAGGACTGTGGAGACAGGTGCCCCAGGTGCAGAGAGGTGAGGGGCTGCCTGAGTGTACCAGCGGAGTTACTGAGAAAGCTGTCTGCCAATCCCAGTCCCATCAGTGCCACAGCAGGGTTGGTCTCCAGCTCCACACAGCCCTGCTCTGCCCAGGATCAGGTCCTTCTGATCTGGGCCAGCCAGCAGAGCCATCAGTGTGGGGACAGCAGAACCACCCAGCTTCCCAGTGCTCAGGAGCTGCCTCAGCAGGAGCCTCAGGGGAGCTGTCAGCTCCCTTTCCCTGTACAGCTGCTCTGTCCACCAAGTACCCAGCTCAGCCTGGTTTCCTGGACACTCACACTGACACCGGTGGCAGAGGGTCCAGCAGGCCACAAGCCCCACACCAGAAAAGTGCCCTGCTGCAGCAGCCCTTGCTTCTGTGTGCACACCCAAGAGACAGTCCTGACCTGGAGGAAATGGCAGCTCCCCAAATACAGTTTGAAGAAATTGCAAGAGCTTGAATCAATCAAGTAACTTAAAACATTGGATTTAGGCTTTTCACTTCAGACATGGTGACATCGCCCACATCAACAGCCATCTCAGGCTCTAAGGCCACTCCAGAAGAAGTGGGAAGACTTCAGGGTAAAGGGAAGCCCAGCAGATTTCAGACTGACATTATAACTTTAACAACAAAGGATATATTTTACAGCCATGAAAAATGCCAAAATAAAACCTTCAATTGCTGTACATAATGCAATCCAATTTTGGTGGGGTTTTTTTCTCTTTTTCCCCTTTTTTTCAGCCAGATCTCTCATGGCTGCTGTTGCTTCCCTTCTCCAATCAGTGCTTCAGCTCTGCTATGACCCTTGCTGTCCCAAAGCTCCAAGCCCAGGCACCAGATTGCTGATAGCCTCCCTGTGCCCCCACTGCTCCAGTACCTGCCTTTGGCTGCTCTCCAGCCAGCAGCTGGCCAGGAACCATGACACAGCTTTGTTTGTGCAGCAGCTTCTGCTGCTGTTTGGCTTGCTGAGCCCCTGGCAGGCTGGGCAGTACTTACATAGTCACTCAGCCTAGGAACTCACGTGGAGACTGGGGAGCTGCAGGTGTGTGGAACCCACCGGCTGCAGTTGGAAGGGACATCCAGCAGTTGTCTGCAGCATCCAGCACTGCAATGCCTGAATGTAGGGACCTGGCCCCAGTGGTGACTCAGAAACCTAAACAAAGCTGTCAGCAGGGAGGGCAGGATCTTAAGCTCCTAATTGAGGTGATGCACAATGAATCCTTGGAGAAGGCAAGAATGGAGATAAAACTGCTCCTCTCTGAGGGCAACCTGCACCAGTGCAGGCTTGGACACAGATCTCTCCTTTGTATCCTCCCCAGTCCCATTGCCAGCATCCTTATGGCAGTGAATCCATCACTGCTGTGCTTTGAGCTGGTTGTTGCAGTGCCTTCTGGGGGAGCCTGGGCTTTAAGGACTGTACAGGAGACCTCAACACAACTCCACACCCTGGCACAGAGGAGCTAACTGATACAGCTGCTTCACCATATCCCAGATGGATCTGGGTATAAGGGCTGCTTCTGGACCTTCTTCCCCACCCTCCTTTTGTTTCACACATTCTTAAGGCAAAGGGAGCAAAAGGAAATATTTTAAATTTGTGGGGATCACTCCTATTTCATCCTCTTACCTTTCCTAGGGGTTAACTGGGTCCAACCCACTCACAGAGAAAAGGGAGAGCCTCTCCTGCATGCTGGTGAGCCTCGCTAATATAAATATTTTGACAGGAGTTCCACAGAGTGCAGAAAAGACAGTGTTGGCTACAGCTCCCATCACTGACTCATCCTGCAGGGAGAAACTTCATAGGGCTCAAAATAGAGAAAGCTTTTGGTTCTGCTCATCTCACTGCACAAACACAATGAAGGTGTGGTGGTCACATCCTGGGCTGCAGGAGATTTTGGGTCCTTACTGAGAGCCAGGGACAACCTTGGCTGCCTTGAACCCCTGCAGAGAGTGTTCTAGTTGGGCTTGAAACTGTCCCTGCATCCCCCTGCTGTCTCCACTTGCTCAGACAAGTTGTGTGGAGTTTGCCTGTGTGCTGTGACTGATTTGGCAGGAGGCAGGGCACATGCCCCCTTCCCTACAGCTCCCTGCAGAGTGGAGCACAGCAGAGCCACCACCCTCCCTTTCCACCTGAGGATGCTTTTGTTTGAAGCTGCAGGAGCACAGGACAGGGCCCCTGGTCTGAGTTATGTCTGTAAAGAGCTGCAGTGAGACAGCTGAGCTGCAGTAACAGGCTGAGCACATGCCCTTGGCTGGAGGCTAGTGCAGCACAGCCTGATTCAGTTTACCCTTCTTTCCCTGAGGCCAAACTCAGTGGCATCACCTGGCAGTGCCCTGGCTCAGCTCACACAGCAGGACTAAGTTTACCCCGTCTGAGGCCATCAGTGAGCTGCCAACCACAGGCTTATAGAAACTCACTAGGCTAATGTGCTATAAGCGAAATATTTTCCACCTTCTGTAATAAAGGTGTGAAAAAAAAATCAATCATCGTTGCTAGAACTATTTGAACAAGTCTGGATAATAAGATCTGGCCAAAGTGGTCTTTCTAAATGCAGCTGGAACCTATTTCCTTGCTCTAAGCTGGCTTACTGTAGGTTTAAATTATTAGAATTAGATTTAAAAGTTAAATACTGAGTTTATTCTTCATCCTAACTTAAGATTTTGAAGGAATATTTTAACATTTGGCTGTACTCTGCATTTCTCTGGCAGCTCAAGAGCCCATCCTCACATGCAGATAGCACACAGCATCTACTGGGACAGCAGAACATGATTTTTAAAGCTGTGGGTATAGGGCCTATATTATTTTTTAGAGAGTGCTTTGCTTTCAGGTCTGATGGGTTCACTAGTGATCTCTTTTGGCAGAGACAAGTCTTGGGATTCTGCTGTCAGTGCTGCCATTTAGTAGGTCAGTCTGAGAAGATCTGGAATCTAAACTTACCACCATTTTCACATAAAGTCTGATCCTGATTTTAATTTTACCATCCTGATTTCAGTAAGAGTTTGTTAATTCAAATGTGTAATCAGGCCTGTGCCATATAAAGGCAACTTAGATCCATCCAGTGACCAGAAGGTAAAGTGGGAAATAAAATACTTTTGCAAGGACCATGCTGCAACCGTCTAACCTGTGTTGATGAGCAGCTGTACCTGCTAGATCTCTGAAACCAAAGGTACTGCTCACAAGGGGGACTACTAGTAATCACCTACATGATGGCAAAAGCCAGAGACAAACACAATTAGGTTGCTATTATATTCGGACTACAAGCTCTGTCAACATGCTGCTTAGGAGAATGGGCCTCTGATCCCTGATGCAACATAAAAAAAAACAAGGATTACGGCTGGCTTTGAACATGCAGAACCGTGCAATTCAATACCATTAGCATCTGAAACAACTGGTCCCTGTTGATAGCACTTCTTTAAAGAAAAGCTTAGCGAGGCTGCCTGTCCCCCCTCAATGGATCCCAGGCAGCAGAATTAGCAGAATTACTTATTTCTGTCAGAGAAGGATGGCAGATGAGTGACAAGGTCATTAAGGGAACAGAGCCAGACTTTGCCTGCCTTTGCGCTGAGTTTATTCCAGTCAGCTTGTAACTGAATACAGAACCTTGTTATTTATGGCTCAGGGTGCAATAAACCACATTTGTGAAAACACAAGTCTTTGGAGGCTGCAAAAGAGAGAGAAGAGGAGCAGCTTCATCATTTTGCCTTTTGCAAGTAATGGTTGAGTTCCTGCTTCTGCAGATACGTGTTTGCCTTTCCACGTGTTTGTCTTCACTTCTGAAAGCAGCAGGAGCACACAAGGGGGAAGGCAAACATGGCTGGATGTTCTCACAGCAAACTGAGCCTCTACTTCGGTTTGTAATGTGGTACCTTTCAGGACAGAGCCTCCGTGGGCAATGGAAACCATACCAACTTGCAGCACTTAAAGTACTTACATTTTTGCTGCATTTTAGGTCAGTTTCCTGATAAATCTTTGCAGTTTTCTAAGGGTATTATATTGGATAACTATGATAAGGAAGCAAATGATTTTTTTAAAAACAGAAAGATTTCAGTGCCCATCAGATCTACCAGAGCCGAGACATCAGAAGGATGACATCTCATGCTGTCCTGCTGCAGCAACAGGCAAGGATTCTTTGTAGTGACAGCTTATGCAAACCACTCAAGTTCTAGCCCAGTGCTGAAGGAGCAAAGCCAGGCTTCCCGAAGGAATCCTCTGAGCAAACAAATCCCCTTATTCCGCCCAACTGTCAAAACAGGTCACCTATCAGCATGGCATATGCCCTGATGCCACCAAATCATGATTCTGCACAAATTCTTTACTGGAAATCATACACCTGCAAGCTTTTATTTCTTTTCAGAACATATTAATTCACACAGAAATCAGCGCAATACTAGCTTCATGTCAAACCAACTAGAAATTTAGAAATTAATGATATGATTTGCTGAAGTAATTTTTCTCCTTCACTCTGTGCCTTGCATGCTACATTCTACCTTATTATGTTGTAGCTACAGCATTGATTTCTGAGCAAGATATTCTAGGGACAAAGATACAGGCACCACCTGTGAGTAAAAGAAAAATAAGGAATGACAGAGCTACTGTTCTGTTTAAAAGCAGACAGTGTTTTATGGCATATTTA
>VZUA01018951.1:1012-35568 GCA_013401035.1 Horornis vulcanius | reverse complement strand
CATATTTAAAAAAACCCCAAAGCCCAAAACAAACAAAAGCAAATCGCAAAGCTCCCAAGACTGTTAGGGTGTTAGGTTACAAACTGCTGTAGAAATAAATATTTGCATAGACATAATGAACTGAGAGATTGAAAGTACTAAATAAGTTCAAAACATGCATATTTGCATTACCTTTTTGTTCTGAAATAAAAGGGTAATAATAATGTTGAAATGGGTTATCTCCTTGGTTAAGTCTTAATTCAGAAAATCCTTGCTGGTGTTTGTCTCCCTGCTTTGCCTGGATGTTTCGATCAACTGCAGGACAGCTTTGAAACACGCTCGCTTTGAAGCCTGGAGTTTATTTCTGGATCACCCCATGATCAGCGAATACAAGCCAAAATATAAGTTGTTCCCAATCTCAGATTTCCTGTTTGAAGATGCACAGCAGAAACTTGTACCAATCCTAAAGTTCTTCTTTGTTGCATTATCTGAAGAACTTCAGTTCATCAAAATCCTGTAGCTAAATGACACAAATCTGACCTTTCTATTACATCATTATTTATTGTCCCTGACAAGTAGACCATATATGGATATGTTTCTGGAACCTAAAGAAGAAAAAAAATACTGCTATATAATTTTGAAGTAAAATATGCTGTCCTGGAGAGTTTTATTTGCTTGGGGAGCAGTGACCTCCATTTACTTTTGTTTTAGCTGATGCTTATTAAACAAAACAACCAAACGTTATGTGGGTATTTACTGATGTCTTGGAGTTGTTCATATGTTTTTAAGGCTGCAAGTTGGAGACTTCAGGATTCCAAAAGATGACAACAGCACTTGTGAACACGTTCCAAGCAGTATTTGTAAGAGCTTACTAGTGGAAAAGGACTGCGCTCCTACCACCTAAATGTGAACAATAGACTCTCTCTCAGTCACCTCCAGGCCACAGATGTGAAGTGGTATCCATCTTCCCCACATCTGGAGGAGGGCAAGCTGGCCAAGGAGGAGATAGCACTGATCCAGGGATGAGTTAGAAGAAAAGAGTCAGGCACATGTAGGAAAACTGACAAATGGATCACCTGGATCACGGGAATAACAGTGCTCACCTTGGGGTGGTTTCCATGTATTTGTCCAGCTAATACAATGAATGAAGAGAAACCGTAATAGGATATCAAACTTAAGCCTGTGCATTTTCCTTCAGGTCCTCTTTCACTCATTCCCATAGCAAAACATTGCATCTGCCGAGAATAAAGCCTAGATGGAAGTGGGTCTGGAATCCTTTCTGAGTACCTTGTGGAGGCTCAGGTTCACTGTAGGCACCTTGTCAATGCATGGACACTCCCATCTAAGGCCTAGCAAGAGCAGTCTTGGAGGGAAAAAATGTAGCAAGACTGTATCATCCACTAATATATGATTCCTTTCAACTCATCTGCCTTGTTTTTAGAGTCTCTCAGGACCAGCATCATTCCCTCTCCATGCTTGCTCCTGAATCCATCTTGCTCCAGCATGACATCATGGTGAGTACATGGCACATCTTCCTTCCCTGCTGCCTGAAAAACTATCTTCCCCTCATAACTAGTGCTGGGACTTGTTTTGCCCAAAGTTAAAGTCATTCAGCAGTTACTGTGACAAAGGAGCCCTGGATGTCATCACCAAGAGTGTGAGAAACTCTTATGCCCTTGACAAGATGCCAGCCAAACCTCTGTGACTTTTAAACAACACCCAGTGCTTTTTTTCCTTGATACTATTTCAAGATTGTAACTAGCCTTGGCTTAAAACCAAGACTATCTCCCGCCTTTAACCCTTCTGCTTGCTTTTTGGCAATCTCTCACCCTTGATCACTGAACTCAAGAAAAATTGCTGATACTGTGATGCAGGTTCATGCTTTGCAAAGGCAAAGGTGTCTGAGTTTTCCAGGATGGCCTGTTTGATTACGAAGACACATTGAGGCTCAAGGTCTCTTGGGCTGCAGGTGGCTCCCCATGCCATTCCCAACAAGCATGCTGCAGTTCCCTTCCCTCCCACCTTTCTGGGCTTCCTTGGAAAGCTCTGTGCGCCCTTGATGTATTTGAAGCTGCTATGAATGCTGATGCACCATTTTCCAATAAAAGCATGGGACTCTGCTTCAGATCTATTTTCAGATACCATTAACTCTCCCTTTTGTCTTGAGTAAATCATTTAACTCCTCTGTGTATCATTTTCTACATTAGTGAAGTGGAAATAATCAAATGCATTAACTTCAGAGAACAGTCCAAAATTCCTTGCAGATGGGAAGCCAATGGAACTACTTATATGGATAGAGACTGCTGAATAAGACCTTATTTAATTAGTATCTGTGAAATCCTCAGAGGAAGACCTGATATAAGTTTGAATTTTAATTACAGAAATAATACTATGCAGAAATGAAACCATACATTTGGGGGTTGATTTTTTTCCCCCAATAAAACAATATTGTAGCTTTATTACAACACATCCAAAGCATAATAATAACAATCATGATTTATTAGCATTGCATCAGATTGGCTAATGTTTCCCCTGGGGCATGCAAAGTTACAGATCTGCGTTTTCAGCTTGACCCTGAGACATTTCAATAGATTACAAATGTCACCTGCAAAAATAAATATGTGAATCTACACTATTTTCTGGGACAGATTTCAAACTCAGACACTGCATATTATATCTGTTCACTTCCTTTAAATAAAAGTGATGGAAATGGTCAACTCATGCTGATGGGGGTGAGTCAGCAAGGGTCTCACAAACAAGGCACAGTAGAAGACATTTGAATCTGAGAGGAGAAAAGAAGGATGACCATAGGAAGACAAATGGCAAAATAATCAGCAAGATTCTTTTTTCCTTCATATTTCCTCAAAATAGACAAAAGAAGCCCAGTTAGGAAAGCACATTTAAAATTTCTTTCCTTTGTCTCTACATCCATTAGTTGAATTAATTAGTCATCACTATTGAGCCCTTCAGCTCTACTAAGCTACACAGCTGAATCTGGCAGCTGAGGCTGGAAGAGAAAACAAAGTTTGTTTGTGCATCCCAGGAGACCAGTGAGCTTGTTACTGACTCATTCTGTGTGCAGAGCTGCCACAGATGTGCCATCACGTGAGGAAGTGCAGGTGAGAATGAACAAAAGCACAAACTATCTTCCACAGCCTGTATCTACCAATGGTGACTACTGCATCCAAACACTTGGCACATGTGTGGCTGTTCTGCAAGGAAGAAAGTACTGACTAGTTCTGACAGTAGCAGTTCCTGGACAGAAAATCCTCATAATACTTTGCCTTAGGACAGCATATCCCTTTGTGCACCAATTACCTGTAACTGTTTTCTTGTTTCTTAGATGTGGTCTGAATTTTTACTGCAGAAAGACAGCAATGTATTTGGAGTGGCACATTTCCCTGAGAGCATAGAGCTAGAGTACACAGCTAGAATAGGATCCTTTGCCATCATATCCAGTGAGAAGAGCTTTGGATTCAGTGTTGCTGTGCTGTGTTTCCATCAGACAGTCCCAAAGATTAAATGTGAACACCAGAACCACAAGCATATCTCCTGTGCCTCCTGCTACACAACCTATGTTCAAATAACAAGAATATAGAAACTCCCACAAGAAAAGATGGTTTCAATTTCCTTTGCAAGAACTAATGATTGCTTTGGCCACAATACCCTAAGAGAGGCGAGGAGCCAGAGGAACTTCTATGGGAAACGGTGCAGGATGTCACGCATGCCCAGGGGTAATGAATATGATACACATAATTCCTTACTAACTTTGCTGCCTAAATACTTTGCTGGAAAGATGTAGCTGTTTTTGAGATCACTCTACCAAGATTGCAATTCCTATTTCAGGAGGAATTTATCCAACTTCAGTGGTTGCTGACACACACCCTGAATCAGGGTGGACTTTGGCTCAGTGTGTGACTTCCACCTCTGCACTGTGGCTCCTCGCAGAAAAGTTTTCCCTTTCAAGCCTAATCAAAATTAAGTCCTCTGGAAACGTGACATGAGCACAAAGGGGAACACCCAGTATCCAGGTCCTAAGACCACTTCCAGGTATCCGATGACTCAGCCTTGCCAGTGAGCTTTGTAAGAGTGCACAGCTACTACAGTCAATGCCACTCTGCAAATGTCACCATAAGGTCACATCCGCTGACTCAACCTGAAAGAAGAATCAGTCAGAGGGAACATGAAAATCTAATATGAAGTGAACACAACCCAAAGACTGTATAAACAAATATATGTTCTTTAGAGGAAGAGGGAAATCACAAACATTATCATTTAGTTCTCTTTGCTGTGCAAATATCATTTATCTTACATTATAATGTATGTTAGTAAGAATTCTAATGAAAAACTTGCCTTTACCTTGACCTTTACAAAATCCACAAAATTCAGAGATATTGCTGCAATCCCAGGGCTCTGAGGCTCCTGCAGGGGAGCAGGAGGATGGGAATGGCAACCTGAAACACAAGCTGCTGTGGATAGAAAAGGTCCTGGGAAAAACAGTATCTCCAAATTGATGGAAAGATGAAACCAATTTTTATGGAAAACGGCTTTTTTTATAGATTTTTTTAAAAGAAATCCTTGGATATATGCAATAGCTGTTTAGCTCTCCATTCAGTCTCTTAGGATAGTTTATTAACAAAGTCTCTTTTGAAGCTTATCTGTGGTACCCTCTAACTCCTTTCAGACTGATTTTCTAACTACTGTGCCTGTTGTATGCAGTAAGACTTATTTCATTGCTCTCCTGCCCTTCCTGCAACAACATGAGAGACTTTCTGCATATGGATCTGTCTTTGCATATGGATCTGTCTTTGCTTTACTCTTGCCACAGATAAACAGACCTCTAAAACCAAAAAATGTCCCTGCCTTAATTCAGCAGCATGCAGTAATGTCCATTACTTTTACCACAATGAAGTCCAAGGAGTTACTGCTCCCTGTATGCTTGGAGTGAAGCTAAGGCAGGTACTAGCAGGGCAGCAAGGCAGAGCAGGACCCTCCTGTGCACAGCCCCACAGGAGAGGTGCATGGGTTGGGCTCTAGAAAGATGGGTTCCAGCCTGGCTTGGGTGGATGCTGGAGGCTGCTTGTGATCAAATCAGCTGGAAGTGACTCTGCTGCCATGGCACTCAGAGACTGAAAGCAAGGGGTCGGATTGTCCTCCACATTGATCCTGCTATGCTAGCCAGCTCCCCTGATGAGGTGGCCAGGCCTGGGACATGGGTGGTTGCATGCAGACAAGAGCAGCAGAGGCTCCAGAATAGGCTGTGCTGAAGGACTGCAGCACCCCCTCTATTTACCCATGCTGGTTTTTTGTGCAGTCAAATTTGTATGTAATAAAAACAATCCTGAAGCCCTGGTCAAATTAACTGTCCTTTATATTGCCATGGAGAAAGCTCCCTTGCCCTGTACTGACTGAGCATGCAAACAGAGAGGAGCAGAGGTTTTTGCCTCCTTTAAGTTCAAATCACAAAACAACAGGTTTGATTCACAAGGCTGACATTTAATTATTTGCCCTACATCTCAGGTTAAATTTAGAGCTAAATTTAGAACAAGTGTCTGGACAGAATGTCATGACACCAGTGTATATCTGTTGCACAACATGCCACATGAACATGTAATGTTCAACTTGGTTAAAAATAACTATACACTTACCTAACTCAGCAGACTTCTGTACTCTGTCTACTGAGCTGGTAAGCAGACAGTGCAATAGCAGGGGTCACAAGTATATTTTGGAAAGAGATATTACTAAAAACAAGAAAACAGAAAAAAAATATTTTTCTGTTTCTGTTCTTGCTTAGCTTTTTTTGTCAAGCAGTAAATGCTGTTTCGTTGTAATATAAGTAGGACAGTCCAGATAATCTTAAAAATTGATATGAATAAGTAAACTAGAGTGAAATTGTGAAGACTTTTTTCATGTCTGAAGTGAGAGATCACTCATTTCTTAAGAGCAGAGTTAAATGGCTGTTAAAACTCCCACCTTAAGCCTAAAAGATGATAGATTCTTTCACAGTAAAAAGTAGCTTGCTACATACAAGCTACAGCAGGGCTATGCAACACCAATCGATGTAGCTGAGTTGGGTAGACCCAGATCTCCAAACTAAGCATCTTTCTCTTCCTTGAGACGTGCTTGGAGATCATAGCTCCAGGAAAAACCATGCCTGCTTTTACAAGTGTCAAAACCACAAAGTGAGATGGAAAATCTGTTTAACACCT
Organism: Horornis vulcanius; assembly: GCA_013401035.1. Taxonomy (NCBI): domain Eukaryota; kingdom Metazoa; phylum Chordata; class Aves; order Passeriformes; family Scotocercidae; genus Horornis; species Horornis vulcanius. The sequence continues at coordinate 29,380 of VZUA01018951.1, read as the reverse complement.
TGATAGATAAGATGAGAACAGCAGGAAAACACAGATGAGGGCTGAAATAAAGAGCTGAGCTTCAGCCAAGCTGCTTCGATGTCACTGAGAGCTGTAACAATAAGCAAAATGTATTTTCTGTACTTGAGGTGCAGCCGTGCTTCTGTTCTTTGGTATTTATCTAGACCCACCCTGCTGATAAGGACAGGTTGGGTGTTTTCACCAGGCCTTGTTTGGTGGGGCTGCAGGTAGGTGCCTCAGCCGTGCCTGGGTGATGGCCATCACTGCCATCACTGTTCTCTGGTTACAGGAGCTGGCCACCCCCATGGCTCCCTGCTGAGGAAACATCCCTATAGGGCCCCAGCTCCACCCTGGAGCTACAGCCTGGCAGAAGGCAGGTCACCAGGATGAGACAAAATGCTGAGTGCTGCTGGCCACCAAATGGAGAGGCCAACAGCTGTGCAAATCATCTGGGTCAGCATGCAGGGCTGCTGAGCAAGCACTGGGGGAGTGCCTGTGGTAGCTGAGAAGGGAGAGAGTTTTGTTTCAAGGTGCTTGCTACAGGTGGGCTACAGTTCCCTGGGTCAGGAGGCTAAAGCTGGCCCAGCCCAAATGAAGGGGGCTGGTACTTGAGAGTTACCCAGGAGCTGATGGGAGCCTGTGCAGGCTCAGTCTGGGGACAGGATGATCTATCACATCAAGGGCTGCAGTGGGTACTGTCTGGTCTCCTCAGCCAGAACTCTCACCCTCAGGTGGGATAGTCCTTTGGGACCAGAGCAAGGAACAACACCATGTCAGTGTAGGGAAATGCACCCATCTACTTTGTGCTTGCTCTCTGGATACCAAAGGCATCCCAGCATAGCAGCTTTCAAAAGTGTTTAAATCAGGTTCATAATTTTTTCCTTTAATGAGTGATTTCCTTTTGACCTGAGATTGTGAGACAAGATAAGGTGTCTTAAACTATTCACACTATATATGAGTGAAATGGGTGCATGCAGGATGTCAAAGATATTTTTTCTTAAATGCTGCAAAGACCGAGAAATTTTTTGGTTGGCACATTCCATTTTTCATGAAAATGGTTTTGCTTTCTCTGCTGCAATTGTACATCATGTCTGTTACATCAGTTGTAGTTACTATTATGTGTCATGGATTAACCTCTGATATAATATTATTTTCTGTGGCTTGGCACCTAAAAATCAATCAGGCCAGTGGTCAGCTTAAGTGGACCCTGTAGGCTGACCCTAACAGTGGTAGTTTGGGAGCATTTGCAAGAAACTTTGGTCAGGATAAATAATTCTCCTTGGAGACATTCTGCCAGTTCATGATGACTGGCTAAAATATGCAAAACTTAGCATTCTGCAACCTTCCAAATATTTTTTTGATTATTTCCTCAACAGTCTTGTTTTCAGATAACGCTGAACCCAAATACAAATAATGCTAAATTATTTATCTCTGTGAAATTTTGAAACAATAAGTCCCAGAGCCTCAAATAGCACATTCCTGTGCTCTTGTTGTCAAGTGTTTGACAACCCCTTGCTGTGTACCAGTGAATGCCTACAAGGAGTTGGAACACCAGGAGCAGGGACCTCACTCCCTGGTGCATGCTGGCACTGTGGGTCAGGCCTGAGGGGAAAGCCAGGCTGCAAACACCAGCCCAGATCTGAGTCACACAGAAATGACACTGGGCCATGCTGGAAACACGGAGTTCAGGTTGCACAGGAACTGTGGTTGGCTTGAAAACATAGCCAAAGGAAAACAAAATCCAAAACCTCATACACACACCAAGACTTCACTTTTCCAGGCAGCAGGTCTTAATGTGCCAGGTGATTCACTGGGATAGCCTGTGCAGCACATGGCAGCAGCAGATCTTGAGACACATCTGTGTCTGGCAAAAGCCAAAACACTCCTTCCTATCTCAAAAAAAAAAGTGATTAATACTGTAATTTTTCACCAGTTCTATGAAACACCTATGGTTATTGGTTCACTGCTTAGGATATGAGGAGGAATGGAGTGTTTCATAGTGTTTTATGTTCATTTTTTACAGAGGAGGAAAAAGGAGGATTTACCAGAAACCACTGGAGTAAGTAAAGGGTGTTGTCCTCCTTACTGGTCTTTGTAATTGCAATCCATACCACGTTAGGCCTGAGGATCAGTTTGTTTCTGCTCTGCATCGTATCTGTGTAACAAAGCATGGAAACTAACACTTGTTTAGTGGTATGCTCAGGTATATTGGTTCAGTACCAGGGAAGCTGATGGAGTAAGTGAGGACAAAGCCATCAGCCAAAACCCCTGAAGGTCTCATAATAATCTAGAAATAATACTCATAAATCTGTAAAGAATTAATAGATCAACCAGGCACCACCAAACTTTCTTTCCCTAGGGTAATTATGTTTTGTTATTTATGAAAAAGTGTTATTGTCTATTCTCACCATCTGTCAGGAGACACATGAATAAGGACTCTCTCTCTCTTTGTATGTGTATGTGCATATGAACAGATATTTTATTACAAATCTCCTGTACTTGGGTAAACACTTTACCTGAGATATCCACCACAGGTACAAATTAGTATGGCAAACAAACAAACAAACAAACAAAACCAAACAAAAAAAACCAAACCAAAAACACCTGGGGAAAATTATGCAGAAGTTATGGGCTTTCTCCTATAAAGAAATTGTTCATATAGTTAAAACTCGACTTTCAGACAATTTCCATCTGTCCTTGCTGGAAAACTGACAAGTGCAGAGAACACAGATTTTTGCGCTTATTTATGTAATGAACAGGCAGATCCCTAGGTACTATAAATCAGTACTTCCCTGATTATTTTAGTGGAACTGTACTTACTTGCTTCCAAAGTAAGTGGTGCTCAGACCTAGGAGCACAACAATCACTTCAGGGAGAGGCAGATGTTCCATCAAGAGATTTTTAAAACTGTGCCTCAGTTCTGTGAAATAACAACACACAAATGATGCACGCTGACTTGCAGTATGAATTTCGTACGAAACATTAACACTTTTCCTTTTTGAGCTCCAGATCAATATCCTGTGTTGGATAAGAAACAGGCAAAAAGAGTTCAAGCTCTTTCGAGGTGAGTAAAAAAGTCTTTGCTGATCCTATATGGTTCAGGGTAATTTACTGACATCCACAATTGCAAATACACCTGGAAAGCACCTGATGCACAGAGTCTACCACTCTCAGCCAGGCATCAATGAAATATAAGAAACAGGTGTGCATTCTGTATGTGGTTAGGCTGAATTGCAGTAAGCAGGAAGAAGAGTTTATTGTGGGGAGTATATGTTTCTGTTTCTCTACCACCTTGACTGCACAGATCAGAATTCTGTACTGGCTAAGCCTCAGGAAAATATCATCAGAAAGGTTAGCAGCGCATTATGCATATTATCAGAAAACCAAATGAAATTACATCAAAATAAAACTATTATTCCATATAACTAAAATGACATAAACCAGATATAAGCATCAGGCTCTGCACCTGTGGCTTGATTCATACAGGGAGAACACACTTGGCTGTGCAAATTGAACAAAATACTGCTGAGACAACTTCCATTGGGAGGAAGGTTTAAAAAAATACATAAAATTTGTGTACCTCTGCACATGCTGCAGTAAATATGCACAATTGCTCCACAGATGCAAAGAGAGGATTAGGAACTGTGTGAAAAAATGACAGCATCAAGAAAGCCAAACACCTTCTGAAAAATCAAAGAAATTTAACCCCAGTCCTCCAATTCTATTTGTAGCATTTGTATTTTGAAGCTATCCTCAGAACTGATTTTATTGCATTTTTTGCAGTTGATTTAGAAGCTTTCAGGCTGAAAATTCCTCCAATGTCTTACAATCAGCAAGGAAGGGATATTTTCCCAGATAAGGGTGTTAGCATGACTTGGCAGGTCTCTGCATAGTGGCATGCAGAAGAAATATTTGCCAGGGTAGGCCTTGAGGTTTGTCTCACCTGGCCACCATCTCTGCCTGACCATGGCTAAGGCTGCTGGGGCAACAGGGTCTGTGACTGTGGCTAGGAATGTGGCTCCCTGCAGCCCCTTCCTGCTCAGCAGAATGATGGAGTAGTAACTTTCCTGTGCACATAAAGACCTCTATCTGTACACTCTATCTGTATACCTAGTGTTGTACATTTATGGGTGGCACCTCAGAACATAAAAGCAACTGGAATGATGTCAGTAGGCACTGACTGAAGTTAAATCTGTTTGGGTAAACACTGCAGCATGGGAAAGGGAGATTGTAGAAGACAGTGAGGTGATCATCATTGCAAAATCAGGATTTATAGAAAATAATATGGAGTCAATAAAAATAAAAATAGAGAACAACCTCATGCATAATAGGGCACATATGTGCACAGCTGATTGACTCAGCCCTAGAGAAGCTTAGGACAGACCTGGGAAACTCAGTATGTGCAGCTGCTGCTCGTGCATTGAGTCCATCTAACCCATCCCTCATCCACAGTGTGCCCACCACTGTGGTATCTATTTACACAGCACAGAGCTGTGGCAAATATATGCATTGATCTGCCCTAAGTTGCTGCACAAACCTACTTCCTCGCTGCTTACATTGAGCTGACTTGTCCATCAGCCTGCTCAAAATGGTGCAAAAGATTCAAGAGGCACAGTCCTGTTGGCAGCAGATCTTTCCAATAGAGTCTCTCTCCAAAATAATCAGCAACATACCAGACATACCCATTAGTTTTGCACATTTCAAGACCGTTGTCTTGTAGTTTGCCTTCAAAGACACTCATCCCCAGTAATAAAACACTCCAGACTTCCAAACTTTGTATCTGTGAAAAGTATGAAATGCATAAGATCACCTAAGACATTTTGTACAGCACTAATCCTGGAACAGATTCTGTGCCCAGTGGAAAGTCTGTTGCTGGGCCCATGTCTCATTTTCCTTTTTGTAAGCCCTATGAGACCAGGTACTTTCTCAGATATTCCAACTGTCATGGCCATTGAATAAATGAATGCAGAGGTGGTAGGAAAAACATTTCATTTGAAGAAAATCTTCAGGAGCTGTTTAGCATCCATCCATACTGAAAGATCCATTCCAAAGATCATCACATTGAATTATATTAATAAATACATGTCAGTCTTGCCTATCAGGACCTGCGCTCCCAGATTTATAAAATTTCAAATCCTTGGAGTTCAACAGTGATGTTAAAGCAAAGTGCAATACAAAAGTTGTCATGTTGGTAATTTCTGCGTTGAATCTTCCTGTTGGAAACCTCACCTTTCTCCACTGTGCAATATGATGTCATGTATTTGCTGGCTGGCCCCTGTGTGCAACTCTAAAGTATAATCTTTGCACCAACTTGTCAGGAAGCTGGACTGGTGTGTTTTATATTCCCCCAGTCTGTATTTAGTCCACTTTGTCCTCATAAGGAGCCCTGCCCACATGGATATATATTTTTATTAAAACACCCATTCATTTTATATGCAGAACATCTCAAAGTAGAGTCATCTCTGTAAACACTCAGACCAAAACCCCTTTGGCACTGAAACTGTTGATGCCAGAGCAATAGAAGAGATTCTTTGTCTCAACTCAACCCTTCCTCACCTTTGCTATCATACACTACCAGGCAGAGCTGTGTGGTTGTACGCCATGACAATGCACCACATATCATTGCTATTATCAGGATCACAGAATCAAGAATCACAGAGTATTCTGAGTTCGAGAAGACCCACAAGGGCTATCAAGTCCAACTCTTGGATGAATGGCCCATATGGAATCCAAAACCTTGCCATTATTTAGCACCATGGTCTGACCAACTAAACTAATATGTATTAGGAAAAAAAAAAATCTTACCACTACAAGCTGTTATTTTTCATGCAAGGTCTGATTCCAGAAGCAAATTCTTGATCTGTTTCCAAACATGCAGTGTAATCTTTATTTAAAAAACAAAATCTAATAAAATACATCAGATTTCATGTGACATTTCCATTTAACTTAATATTGAACCTAAAAGATATGTTGAAATAACAAAAAATACTGAAATGACCTTGCTTCATAAAATTTTCCAAGTCCCGTAATTGCTTCTGAAACCAATCAATATATGTGAAAATTGGAATATTAAACTTCTCTATTACCAATTCAAAATTAATATCTTTTCAATCCACTACATTGAGTATGTTCAAGACAAATGTACTAGAGACAAGCAGATGCATCCTGCTCTCTTCTCTTCTAACTAGCCTGATTATAACACCAACAAATGCAACCAGTTCCTTTTAATTTGCATTAGCATCACTGAACTTATGACTTGGCCAAAGAATTAAATAAGGATGTCTCAGCAGAAAGTGTGTAACTACAAATATCAACAAAAGAAAAGATGGTACCTCATTCACCTGTTAAATGCAGCATTTCATTTCTCTTGTGCCAGAATCAAGCTTTTATTTTCCTAAGTTTTTCTAAGACTAACAGTGGGAAAAGGAAATGAGGCAGCACAAACTACCGAGAAGAAACAGAATTGAATGAAATGACAGAGGGAGAGAAAAATAAACTGGTTGCAGAGCTTGAAAATTTAGAATCAAGTAGGGCTAAGCTCACTCTTATACAATATTAGACTGTAACACAGGGCTGCCTCTGACTGCACACAGTCTCATCTGACCTCCTGCATGTCTGTTGTTTAATCTATTCTGTTAGTAAAAGAAATTAGCACCATGTTGCAGTATTGGTAATAGGAGCAAGGTACTAAAAGGGACTCACTGCATCTTTAGGTCTTGTCCCCTGCTGTAAACAAACATTATGCACAATCCTCATCCAGAATATAATGAGACCCATCAAAAAGGAACACGGAAATCTGGGCGAAACACATTAAGAGGCTTCAAGAACAGCTGAGCTGGACAAGACAAATGCAGGTTTAAACTAAATGGGTACTTGAAATTTGGGAGCTCAGGTTCCTTCTGCAGTCAGCGAGGATTAACCTCTGTTTTCTGGCCTATTTATCAATAAAGCAGCTACCTAAAAAATGTGGGTGGTGGAGCACTCTCTCCTCCTCCTCTAGTCATGATTTAAATACAGTGGCTCTTGACCATGATGAGAAGCTCTCCAGGTTTAACCCCCAGGATATCAGCTGGTGATGAGCCACTTTTGATGGGCATCAGGGATGAGCAATGACTGAAGCTGCTCATCCTGAGCAGTGCTGAGTATGTGGTGACACAGGGCCTGCAGCTCCCCAGAGGCTCCTGGTGCCTGCGGGAGAGTGCTATGGGATTTAGGCACACCCAGCATTAGAGGGCTTTCAAGAGGCTGTATAACTTGCAAGGACAGGATGCAAAGGGATGGTGTCCAACATGACTCTAGCCCCAGCTCCTGTTACACCCAGTAATATATTGTTCAAAACCTCTTTCCACTGATTACAAGATTTTTTTTTTTAATTGACTCATGGCCCTTTATTTCTTTTGCTGCCAACTCTATCCTTTAGCTCAGCTGGCTCTCCATTCTCCCTGATGTTATGCCCTTGCTTTATTTATGGAAAGCTCTGGTATCCACTCTGGGATATTTTCTCAGTAGCGGTGAGCCAGCCAAGTTCCCGTTGTTCCAGCCAGGCTCTCTGCTCCCCTGCTCTGCTCACATCTCCCTACTGCACCTGTGTGGTCCGAGTCAGCCTTTTGGGCACACTGCATGCAGTATTTGGGAGTAGATCTCATAAATGTCTAGTACCACAGGACATTAATACTTGCTATTATTAAGTATTATGGTTATTAAAATTCTTATTTTTTTTCAGGAGACCACTGGGAGGCTAAACTGTCAGAACTGCTGAATTTCCCCCTCAAAGGATAGCTGTTTTATGTACTCCTTCAAAATCATAGACACTTTTCATGCGGCATAACGCTATTAAAAGTTCCTTTGACACCAAAAGGTCCCTTTAACAGCACCTTTCATTCTTACTGTTTGAACTAATTCTTCTAGAATTGTCTTGTGTGTTTCTCCATTTTCTTTGCAGGCTGCAACAGCTAGAGAGGAAAATGGCTAAATGCAAAGTCTATGAAGGATTTCCTGCTGAAAAACAGTGACAAATTGCCTGATAGTGTTACTCCAAGGCACCTGCTGTCTCCTTTACTGTAATAACAGCAACTGGCACTGCTTGGTTTGCTCCTGAGCTGGGTCTGGTTACCAGCAATCAGCTGTGCAGTGCTGTGCTGGGGTGCACCAGGCAGCTGATGGCAGGAGCAGGGAGTGAGTCAGACACATTTCATGGGCTGAGCCTCTGTGCCTGGTCAGCACAGTCAAGGGGCAGGCAGAGGGTGAGAGAGACAGATCCCTTCAATAACAGCAGCAGCCCAGTTTGGCCCTGGGATCTGCATTGCCTCATGGCTGGGAACTCGGAGCACAAACTCCTCCAGCTGATACCAGCACAAGGGGCAGAACTCTTCAGCTTCCCAATACAACTGTTCTTGGGAATAAAGTAAGTCAGGACTGCACAGTGCAGCTCAGCAGCAGCACCACAATTAATTATGGTGTCCACTCAGGAGTTCAGTTGGACCAAGATGGCATGAAGTTGCTGAAAGGAGTCACAAAATATCTGGTTCATTTCTGCCTTGCTGAGCTTGATTTTGAAGGTGGACTCTAAAGCATGCCTCTTGCACAGGAAGTTCTTAGACCTGCAGCTCCAACCATTTACCACAGGCAGCAGGACGGCTGACCCTGCAAAAGTGGGCAGTGGTGCTTGGGTGGCTACAGCACATTATCCCTGCAAGCACAGACTGGAGTCAAAGTGGCTATAAGCATCCTGAGCCTCCTGACCCTCTTGTTTCTCGTTTCCATTGCTGGTTGTTAGTTCTGTTTTGCTCCTGGCTCCACACAACCATGCATCCCTCAGGTGGGGCCAACCTGGAGAAAACTGCCTGGACAAATTGCAACCTATATATGGCCTATATATGCTCAGCACTTTTCTCAGACCACATCCTTAGGTTCCAGGACTTGTGTTTTGACTATGGTTGGATTCCCTTGTTCCAGGTGATTGTGAATCTTACCCTAAAATGGCTCTGCAACACATACTGGCATGGGAGCAATGTGGATGGGAGACAGCCCTGAAATTCTACTTCTGCCCTTTTGTGAATGACACAGCCTGATTATTTCCACTTCTTTATTAGGGGATTAGAGCAGCAGTAGAAGAGGCTCCAGACTGTTTTATTGCTCAGTGTTTTTCAGCAAATTGGTTGTGATCCCACGCAAGAGGATTGTGATATGTTGAAACTTTTATTACATTATAAAATTAAGAGTCATGCTCCCTGACCCCATCTCCCCACCATGTCTAAGGTCAGCTATGCTCTGTCAGCTTCTCTAAACAAGCAAATCAGTCCAACAAGCTTTGATTTTTAATTCTCTTGCTTTTATAACAAATATACTAGGGTCAGGGGAATAGTTATGTTAGAATGAGGGGGCCATCATCCAGTGGAGGCTGTTAAACACAAACCCAGCTTGCAGAAGGATCATTGGGTGTAGATAAACCATTTGTGTTTTAATGCTGAATTTAAACACTTAGGTGATTTTCTTTCAAATAAATTCCCTGTTGTGTTTACATACAGGTGAAAGACCTGTATATCATTATCAAACTCCATAATCCTGCTGAACTACACAACATTAGAGAAGATACAGTAAATATACTGTTTTAAATGCATCTTAAATCCTACCTGAATCCTCTCTAGCATTCCAGGTCTTTGGGTTTCCAGTCCAGTCTTAATCTGGAGTGATAATTTTGCACCGAAAGCTTTATCAGCCAGAGCTATTTAGCAGCTAGTCAGGTGTTAAGCTTACAAATAGTTTATCTCTTGGCAACATTTAGACCTTGAGCTAAGAAAAGTCACTGGCTTGCTTTCACTGTAAGGTCAAGTCTGTTTGAAGGAGTGGCCTATTTAAAGGACACAGAAGTACCTATGCAGACATTAAAAAAGCCCAAAACAACAAAACCCCCCAATCTACAAAAATCCAAACCAAACAGCTTTTCTTGAAAACCCATTTCACTCACTGGTGTGATGTTTCACAAAGGATTGATTTCCTTGTTGGATCTCGATTGAGTCCCACTGTACTCATTCTCTATCGACAGAGCAACATTTTATATAGGGGAGAGTCTTCCTTCTTTTTCTCCTTATCACCATGTTTTACAGAAATTAAGTTCCCTGAGATTAGAAGTTTAAATTCCATAGTAGGAGAGAGATGAAGTCCCATTCATTTCCTTGCACTTCTTGTAATCTCATTCACTTCCATTGTTTTCACTTGGTCTCAAAATTTTTCCCTTTTTTTTCCTCCTAACGTTTCATTTCTCCAAATATTTCTCCTGTCTCTTTATTTATATTTCTTTCCTGATTTCAGGATTTGAATTGCAGTAATTTGGGCAAGTTCTGGTTTTTGGACTGCCCCTCATTTCACCTCAGGCCATTTGGTTGCAGACACTCCATTTCCAAATTTCCTTGGTTTTTTCAATTGCACTATTTTTGATCTTATTTCCTTTCCTGTGCCTTTGTTAGACTTCATTCTCTGATTTCAAGATTTCCTTTCGGGAAAGGGAATGAAATCTTGCAATTTCAATGACAATTAATTGGGCAAGCTTCGGTCCATATTCCGGCACTTCTTGTAATCTCAATCACTTCTATGGTTTTAAATTGGTTTAAAAAAATTTCCCTTCTTTTTTTTTTTGGTATGATTTCAGGACATGAATTTCTGTAATTTGGGAAAGTTTTGGTCTTTTGCACTGCCCCTGATTTCACTGTTTTTCATCATCTCTCCTTTCCCGTGCCTTTGTTGGACTTTGTTCTCTGATTTCAAGATGTTGTTCATTTCTCAAAGGGAAAGTCTTCCTTTTGGGAAAGGGACTGTAATCTTGCAATTTAAATGACAATTAATTTGGCAAGCTTCGACATGTAATCACTTCATCTGCCTTGTTTTCTTACCTTTCACATTCTCTGAGTAGAACAGGGTTCTTTTCTTTTGTCAGGCTTTCCCCAGCACAGGTACTGTTAATAATTTTCTCACCTCTCAATCTAGTTTGCGCTTTGGATTCAGCAGGTTAAGCAGCATTCCCCCTGTTCAGGTGGGGGTGAGAAAGAAGACAGTGTGGGGTTTTTTTCCTCAGGAGTCTATTTCATGCCTCTTCAAAGTAGCAGCACCTGAAAGTATGAAACTCCCACACTTAAAAAGTTGCAAGCACAAGTCACTTTCAGTTTCCATTTTTGGAATTCTTCACTGTTGAGATGACCTTCAGATGTGGTAGAGGGGAGCAAACTGAGAGCTGAGACACAAGTGCTCCTAATTAGTCACCTTGAATTGTTTCCCACTACTAAATCCACTCCCCAAAAGTGAGATTAGGTTGTTATACAGAAGTCCTGGTCCTTCGTGGACTTTGTAAAGTGCAGTCATTTCCTGAGAGGTCCATGAGAATCCTGCAGGAAGCAGTCTGTACAGCAGTGGGATTTGGCTCCTACCATGCCATGAAAGGACCATAATGTATATGTGATAGATGGTAGGTGGCACCTTTATCCACTCTCTGTTTCATTTCCCTCTGTCTTTCACTCATCATTTGTAACATTTGGGAACCCAGGTTACCATTCAGGAAACACAAGACTCACCTACAAACCAGATCTTTACAAACAATTTAGGCATCCTGTCAGATGACCATGAAAATAAACCCGCATGACCCTGAAGACATGCCATGGTAACATGATACCACAAAAATTGTACTGTCATTAAGCAGGTTATTTATGGTTTATGAGGTGGTATTTAGGTCAGGTCACACCACCTAAAAATCAAATGCTTCGTGGTACTGAATTTTATCTTCTTGCACGAATTCTTTAGACTCCCATGTAACAGCTGAAAAGGAGAACATTTTTTCAGCTATTGCTGACCATAAATATAAAATATATCTCCCTCATTTGAACAGGGAAGAAAAAAAATCCCTTTTGTCAAATGAGCAGTGTCAGTGGCTACTGCACAGTCTGGATACCTTCCCTGTTGGAATCTCTCATGGATATCAAGTGAGTTCCTGGAAGGAGGCCAAGTGCAATCCAAGCCACGGTGATACACAAACATGGTGACTGCAGCCTATTTTTTGACACATGTTTACAAAATGTTGCTACTGAGGCTGATTTCTATGATAAAAAGAATACTCATAATATTTTTGGTTCAATCAATCATCCTTATTTACTATTTTAATTTGGATAAATTGAGAAACTCTGTGCTCACTGGGAGAGAAAGCAGCCCCAAAAAGAAGCCTGTCTCCTCATGATCACCCTGGATCTGATCAATACTCCAGGCGAGGTCCCAGGGAGGCTCCAGAGCTGCCCACTGGGCATGGGCTGTGTGCAGGTGGCACTAATCTCCTCACTGACCTTTCTGCTCAGCAGTGGCTGAGTGCTGATGCCAGAGCTGCTCGAGGTTTACCCCAATACTGAGAGAGAGAGAAGCAGCTGGGGCAGAGCTGCACCACACCATGCAGAGCTGTGGTGCTTGTGAAGCAGCCCAGCCTCTGCTTGTCCCTGCCCAGCCCCAGAGCAGCATTGGCAAATTTGCAAACACTCTTGGAATCACTAAGAAAGCCACTTGGTACCTGGAAGCCGCCAGAGCCAGCAGCTGCTCTGCAAGTGAGAGGCACAACACTGGGTCAGCTTGCTGCTCTCTTAATCCAGATGCTGGTGAGTGAGTTTTCCCACTCCAGAAGAAGGGTAGCATCTTGGGGAAAAAAAACCAAGAAGCTGGTGCTACATGCCACCCAGGAGAAATGTCACTTCAGACAGCAGGTGAGCAGGTTGCAAGAGGCCATCCATAGTCACAGGGAGGAAATGGGGACTGGGACAAAAGCATAAGAGTCATTGGCTAGCTGCCAGAAGAAAGAGAGGATCTCCCAAAGGGATCTGTACTGAGCTGAAGCCCTGCTCTGTCAGCATGGGAAGAATGGCCTTTTCTGGGAAACAGGCAATCCTCAACTCCCTGCCGGGGGCAGAAATTCACTCAGGGCTTTTGTGCAGGTGCAGAACCCGGAGAAAGTCAGGCTGCTGTCAGACACCCCATCATAAGCAGCCCTGGCAAGGAGGTGGGATTCTCAACATGAGGCAGGTAAGTAGCAAACTTTGAGTATGGCATATCTGTGGCACTCCTTCATGAGGACTACACACACTCCCATGTCAGCTAAACCTCTGGGGAATTGCCCTGCTCAGCAAGGCACTCTGGCAACTGCAGTACCCCTCAGATTAGCAGCACTGCTGATGACAGCAAGAGTACAAACAGCCAGGAACAAGGAGCTCCAAACTGTCTCTCAGCTCTACCAGCAAAGCTATGAAGACACTGGGAAAAGGTGACATAATGCCATGCTTCAGTTTCCTCATAAAGAGCAATATTTCTCCAGCTCTTGCTTTTTCTCTGAAAATTAATAGATACATTAAACAACAGAAATACTGGGGGAAATGTGCTAAAAAGTGTTACATATCACCAGCAGCACATGCACCTATGCATGTCTGGTGCACACGTTACTAGTCTCATCTTGCTGCCAGTCTGCAACACCAACAATGCTGGTGGATTCAGCTCCTTTTAGGTGATCTGACAACAGACAGGCCATAAAGCCAGGACAGGGAGACTTGTACTCTTTGGCCAAGAAATGTAACAACATGTTCTTCAAAACTGATTTTTCAGGTTTCAGCCCCGGGAATGTAAACCTGGGGAGCAGAGTAGTGCTGGAGAAAGCCATAGAGCATGCAATCTGCTAGAATAAATAAATAAATCCACTTGGAGACTGCCTAAGTTTAGCTATATATGGAAATCTCCAGAAAGTGAGAAGTGACATGGTTTTTTCATCAGAATTTCAAGAGTTTTTTCCAGCCTTTTCCAAAGCCTTGTATTAAAGGGGTTTAGCAGAATAATCCTGTCTTAACAGAGAGATAACAGAGACATGGAGACATGCTTGGTCAGAGGAAAGGGAAAAGAATAACATCCAGACAGTTCCCAAGATGTTACCCTTTTGGGTCTAACTCTGAACCTTGCATCGAGTCTCTCAATCTTCAGTTGAAATCCTGGCCCTACTGAGATAAGACCAATTATTTTACCTTGCAAAAATAAAGAGGAAGGAGGAAATCAGTTCAGCTTTATGGTGTCAAATCTCAGACTATGGACCTAGTCTGTGTCTACATGCATTTCATAGTGAGGGCAAGAAATCCTAAAGGTAGGATATGCTAATTACAGTACTGGTCAGGAATAGTTAATAGTGAACATAAAGACACTCTTTTACTTCCTGTGATTCACTCTGCCTGAATTCTGAGCTACAGCATGTGCCTGCAAGGGACAGCACAGCCCCAAGACAATGCTATATTGAAGGCACAGGCTGAGGATAGCAGAACTGTAACCCAAATCCTGCAGATTAGGAGGGTTACTTAAGGCAATTAATGGTTTCCTGCAGATGAATCCTATCCTTTTTTATCACTAGAATTTACTTCTGAAAAAATTCATATCATACACTTAGTGACACAGACAGATGAATACAGAATGTTGCCATTTGGTGTTGGAGACCAGACTCTGTGTGAGGTACTATAAAGAAGGCACAAAACAAGTTACCAGTGGGTAGTGATGGAATAATACCATGGGGAGAAAAAGTGAAAAGCATACACATGGCACTATTTTAGATGAATGCAGTCCTGCTTTTAAAACTAAGAACCTCAGCATTAGGCTAACTGGCTTTCTTACCTAGTTCTTCTTCTAATGTCTTGTAATTTCTTTTCCCTGCATATCCAACTCAGTGAAAATACATTTATCTGCTGCAGAATTGAAACACACTGGTAATAGAAAATATTGATATTACACTGATCATGATGGGAATCAGTGGGGCTAATGTATGTTTTGGTGCACTCTGATCCAGGACATCCACTATGAAATTACTGCAGGAACCCTCATTTTAATTCCTTCTTCTCTGGGAAAAAGAAGGTGTTACTGGAATCAGTCACAGCATCAATACCATATCCTGGTACACCAGAATCTTTTCAGGCTGAGGCCGGTGGGGTTCAGGGGTTTTTGGCCTCTTTGTTTCCCCACACTAGCTCCTCACTAGCTCACTCTGCCCTTTGGATTTACACTAGTCCCTTGAAACTTCCCCTGAACCTGGAGTTGAACAGGGCTGTGCTGAAACCAGCACTAACCCCTCTTCCCAGTGCACACAGTGTCCTTCCCAGTCCATTATTCAAGCAGTAGCTCCAAGAGCATCAGAAGCCAAAAAAGGAGAGTGTGGTGCAATTCTCTTTTGCTCATCCTGGTTTTTACATTCCCTGCTTGATGACACTCCCGCTCTGGGGGTGCTCCTCAGCTCAGTGGGGGAAGAGAGAGGAGGGCAGCAGGACCAGAGGCTCTCCAGGGCCAGAAGATATGAACAGCAATGGAGGAACAAGAAAGGGAAAGATGCAAACCTAGAATCACTGATCTCATGACAGTGCTTTGATACCGGCCAGTAACACATGCTGCATTGTATTACCACAGCATCCATCATTCTGTATGAGAAATGATCCACTACCTATGAATCACAGGGGCTCTACTGACTTACACCTGGTGAACCTTACCCAGGATTTCCATAACAGGATGTCCCGTTCAGTTTTCCTGCCAGCTGTCAAATCTCTACACTAGGGCAAGCTTGCTAGAAAACCCTTCCAAACTGGAAAGAAGTCATCTGACACTGCTTTGCACCAGGCTGCAGGGAACCAAGCCCTTGAGTTCTCTCTCACACCATTCTAAACAGAATAGCTGGTTGGTGAAGTTTTGTTTCCTAAGAGTCATGGAATTGGACACTCCTAAGTGACTCACCAGCAGATGAAGCTGGAGGCACTCATTGCAGGCAGCATAAAGTTCTTTCAGATCTAGCATCAAACCCCTTGTCTTTTGTCTCAGTCCAAAGGTAGCTATTAAAGCTCTGGCATCAAACCACTTGTCAAGACCAGCCCCTCTTGAATGACAAAAAAATTATCCCCAGCTAGTAAAAGCCCTGTGGGACAGCAGCTGAGGAGAGTTTGTGCTCCGTGCTTATTGCCAAAACTCAACAAAGGGTTGTACTGGTGCCAAGGAAGCCAACTTTTAGGACAGGTAGGCAAGTGGTGGTAAGAGCTTGCGCCGGTGCCTCAGCTGGCAGGCGTGGAGCTGTGTCCAGAGCAGAGTGCAGATTCACACATGCTCTCCCAAATGTCCCACCACTGTGCTGCAAGGTCCTGCTCCCCTCTCACCTTGTGAATCCTGAGATGCTCCCTGGGTAGCTGCAGAAGCAGGGCTTGTGACGGCCTCCACCTTGCTTTTGCCCAGGCACTGCCACCTGTTGTGCAAGGCTTGTTTCTGGTCCCCCCATGCTCTCCAGCAGGGGTGTGGTAAAGATGGCTCTTCATCCAAAGCATGGGATAGTGGCCTGGGTGGACCTGGGCTGCCCGCTGGACTACACTGAGTGGAGTGAAATTTCTTCTGATCACACAGAGGAACACCTTTTCTCCAATTGTCCCACAGCCCCCTGTCTAGTCAGTCCATTGGTAAATTAATAACAATTGCTCCTTTCAAAAATGTGTGATGTAGCAGTTAATTCATAGAATGAAATGGAATGAAATCAAATTAGTTGGAAGGGACCTTAAATATCATCTACTTTTAACTCCCCATGCCATAGGCAGGGACACCTTTTCACTTCACCAGGTTGCTCTAAGTCCCATCCAACCTGGCCTTGAACACTTCCAGGGATGGGGAATCCACAGCTTCTCTGGGCAACCTGTTTCAGAGCCTCACCAGCCTCTTAGGGATGAATTTCTACTCTGTATCTAATCTAATCCTGAACTCTTTCAGTTTGAAGCCATTGTCCTATCCCTACATGCCCTTTTAAAAAGCTCCCCTCCAGCTTTCTTGATCTCCTTTAGGTACTGGAAGGTGCTATAAGGTCTTCCTGGATTCTTGTCTCCTCCAGGCTGAACAGCCCTCAGCCTGAGCTCTCTCTCAGCCTGTCTTCATAGCAGAGATGCTCCAGCCCTCTTGATCAGCTTTGTGTCCTCCTCTGGACTCGCTCCAACAGACCTATGTCCTTCTCAGGTTGGGGGCCCCAGAGCTGGTTGCAGTCCTCCAGGTAGGTTCTCAAGAGAACGGAGTAGAAAGGGAAAGTCACCTCCTTCAACCTGACTCAGCACCCCAGATTCTGTTAAATTCCACATTTGTGATTTTTGAATGATTTTATGATACCGTAGTTACTACATGTAGTGCTGCTGTATGGCTAAAGACCAGAATGAACCAGTACTCCTATGGTTTGTACAGATATAAATAAAACACCAAACAAAATCATTGAAACCACATCACCTGTGCTCATTTGGAGAAGGACATGGATTTTCCTTTGGTGTCGAAGGCTAAGTTCAATAGTATTTGGAAGCTGATATTATTTGATAAGTAGGAATTATCAAAGCTCACTTCACAGCTTAGAAACCTTTTAAAGACTTCCCCTATATAAAAAATATCTGTACAAACAACCAGGACTAAGTCAGGAGATCAACCAGCTGCAAATTAAGCTGTACAGTAAAATAAAGAAGTAAATACGAATGTGTTTAAAGACCTGAGGAAGACAGGTGTTCCTGTTGCTGATGTGTTAAGACAAATGATTGAAGAACAGTTTGTGCATATGAAACATGACCCCAGTAAGTCTGTCCAGTTCAGTCAGCTGAGGGACAGCGTGATTTGCTGGGAAGGGACAAGCTCTGCAAGGCTTAATTTACCAGGCAGAGCACCACATCTTAATGTGATCAGCATAATTAGTACTTAAAAAGCAAGATTTAAAAGTGATACATGTTTCCTAAACTTTCTGGCTGTCTCTGTCCTTCTCCTGGCCCCCTCTCTTTACTTGGAGTGTCCTCACTCAAAACTGCTTAGTGGATGTCTCCTCTCATGTTTATCAGTGTGCAGAAGAAAGGACAAAGCATCAGGCACATGGAAAAGGCTGTTGTGCACCAGTCCTGGAGTGAATCTCATTAACTCATTAACTGTTAACAGGCACTGCTAATGCTGAAACTGCTTCTGAATAAACAGGACTTTCTGAAACTGTGGAGTTTGATAGAAAATGAAACTGACTCTTGAGACACTACAACAGTTATGCAAATACCTGTAAAATGAAAATCACAGGGTCTAGACTAGAGCTGCACTTTGCCCCCTGCATCCTTCAGCTTTCCCAGGATCACCCTCTCTTTGGTGAGCAGCAAGGCCAGCACCTCCCAGGGAAAGGAAGCTGAGGGGTCCCCTCAGGATCTCAGCCCTCAGACAAGAATGACAGCTGCAAATGTAAAATGTGACTTTTCAGTGGCATGACAGCTCCTGTTTTGACTGCAGTCTTTCATGTTTTCAGAAATTAAATCAGAATTTTCCACTGAATGAAATGTTCTATTTCAGCAACATTTTCCCTTACTTTGCCTCTTCTACCAAAATGCTTGGAAGAATTTCAATTAAAACTGTAATATTACAATTTTAACTATAAAACTATATAAACACATAAATATTTATATTTTCTGATTTTTTTTTCTTTAGGCCACACTGAGCTCTTTTTCTATGAGAAAACCAAATGTTTGGAGCTGCTGTGGTCTTCCTTTCTGTGACAGGCCTGCAAAGGCAGAATGGTGCCCCATGCCCATTCCACCATGGCATAATTCCTCAGATGGAAATCAGGAGCTCTACAATTAAATTAACAAAACTCAGAAATGTCTTGCTCCTCCTCTTTGCACCTTTGTTTAACCTGTGTAGTGTAAAATGCAATGGAATTGCACTGGCCCCAGGCAGCTCTGTGTGCTGGGCAGTGGCAACTAGGTACCCCTATTCCTCACCTGCAGTTCCCCACCACCTTCTTCCAGCTCCCATCAAGATTCCTGCCTTCAGTTGCTCACTGTTGCCCACTGCAGGGACATGATTTAATCTAGCCCAGGTCATTACCCACTTGAGCAAATTAAGATTTAGCTCCTCCAGCCTCTTGGGGGAAGCCCAACAGAGGGTAGCAATGTCACCTCTGGGTCAGGCTGTGGATTGCCCCACTGCACCCCATTACATGCACCCAGATTCTCATGGCCCTGCTGCTGCTGCCCCCAAAGATCTACACATAGCTAACCAGTTGAAATGGAGACCTGGCCTCAGACTGTGAGAGCATCACAATTACAAGTCTACACACTGTAAATACCAATGATTGAAGCATCTGAGTGAGACTTTCAGAAGAGAAACCCACAAGAAGTGTCTGCTGAGACTATCTATGAACAGAAGTAAAGAGAGTTAAACAGTCCTTTTTTCAGGCAGGAGGCAAATGGGGAAAACAATCCAGAACTGCTGTGTCTCAACAGCTTTGGACATTTTTTGTCCATTTGGTTACAAAATGCCAGTCTTTACTGTCTCAACCCACATCTGCTTGCTTTGCACCACTGTTCTTCTCAGAAGTTTTCCAGTTTCTTTCAGCCTGCCTCACTCAGGTGGATATAAGGAACAACCGTGACCATCATCATCCCCGGGACTAAACACACCCATATCAACGTGAGGGCACAAGATCAAAATGGCTGAATGATTTAAACAAGACATCAGAGTTTTGAATTATTTTTCCAATCCCATAGAATAGAGCATTTTATCCGACGTCACATCTGTATGGCTTTAGAAGGCACAAAAAAACCCCCAAAAACAAACCACCAAAAAACCCCCCAAAAAACAAAACAAAAATACAAAAAAGAAGAAAAAAATACAAAAAAAAAAAAAAACCCTTAAGGATTACAGAACAGTCCTTCTTTGAGGCTTGCAGAGGATCAGTACACTCTGAAATACGGAGCCTGCTGCCTCCTGCAGGAGACAGGAGAGTGGCCCAGGCAGCCTGCAACCTGCTCAGAGAAGCCATCAATGAGCGCTGCCTGACACAGACAGAAACAGAGTAACCTACCGAGTAAAACTGCAAACACTGCTGATGTTTTGATGGAAACCTAGAGAACATGACAAAGCTGGTACATGCAGCAGCTTGAGACATCTTTATTGCCACGTGGTGTTTTCGGCGTGTCGGAAAAAAGCGTCAGCCAGCCCGGGCAGAGCGCGGTGTTTACGGGCAGAGCAGCCGCTCCATCCTCACGGTGAGGAGCGCGCTAAGCTGAGCGCTGCCGCGCCTGCACCTCCCGGCAAGGCTGCAGCTCCGGCTTACAAACAGCCCGGAGGGTCACAAGACAAGGAACAAGGAATAGATGCAGAAAAATGAGACAGAATGTGAGCAAAGGTAATATTTTAAAAACCCAACAAGACTCCAAGAAACTCTCCTACTTGTACTACAGCTGTGGCTGGCAGAGCCGCGTTGTAGACCTGAAAAAACTCAACTGCCCTGTGAAAATCTCTCCTTTCTCTTTTTCTGTCAATGCTTTAATCTGCCCCCAGTCCTGCCCCATTTTTGTTCTCTTTGCTGTGGGAAGCACAAGCGGGTGCTGGCAGAGGGCAGCAGCCACCAGCACAAACACAGCCATTGCCAGTGGGAGGATGATGGGAACAGCAGTCAGCATTTCAAGGTATGCCAGCTGTCCAGGAGATAAAATGTGGGAGGTTCCGGCGATATAAATAGCTATTGCATTAGTGCTGGATTAACGGGAGAAAGGCCAAGCTTAATCCCTCTCTTAGCATGCTCCTGCGTACTGGGAAAAGGGCTAAGGAAGAGACTCTTTTCAGACATGAGCTGACAGACAGGTACAGAGCACTTTGCTTGAAAGAGGGAGACACTGAAGGAAAATGTATCACCCAGAGTAGGAATTCCCTAGATGTAGTCAATTAAATTTAAAAAACACTGTCCTATTGCAATTTTTGTTTTAAATCATATTAACAAGAGATAGATGTTTTTCTACGAGTATTTATCATCTTTCAGGACCTCCTTGTATAATCCATCACTGCAACGCAACAACCCTGGGCAAGATTTGGTTTTAGTGTAATAACTGAACAAATAAATATAAGGAAGGTTAAAATATAAAAATGGAAGGATTTCTATTGTGATAATGCCCAGGGAAGCAAGGCAGAAAGGTTGGTGGTAACTACACAGGCATTGGTGAAGGACTTTGACATACAAGAAGCTGAAGCAGAATTAGAGGAGAGCAAGGCTCTCCCTTTCATCTTAGTGGATTTCATTTCTCTCTTGCAAGGAGGAGGCAGGATTGCACAAGGAGGATAACCACTGCTTGTGCAGCAGCATCAGTCTGGTTAAGTTTTGTACATGGGACAAAACAGTATGTCCACAAAACACCTCTCTGTGAAACTAGTACAACAGTTAATCACTGTACCAGCTTTACCTCTCAATGTACCCACTGCTGCAACATGCCATGCTCTTTATAATCCAGCACCAAAGGGAATTTGTTTACTTTAAATTCCATGCTGGGTAGGGAAAAATGTACTATCAGATTTGCCAGGATGGATAAAACCAGTGGCTAAAGCAGAGAGAAGACCTGTTTACTACTCACAGCAGCAGCCTTTTGAATTTGATAGTTTCCTTCAAAACTTGTGAAAAGATTTGAAGGATCATGGAATTTTTATGCAAAGGGCACACAGGCACAATGCCTAATATTCACTGGTCACCAGATATTAACAGGAAGATACCTGTCTATCCCCTAGACACCATGCAGCTCGCTGAACAAACAGAGCTTTAAAGTGACAAATGATTTGGCACCCAAACAGATTCTGACTTAGGGGGTGTAAACAACCTTTTGATCAATGCCTGTTAAGCACACAGGAACCTGGTCTGCAGCTGGTGGTTCTGGCTGTTGCAATAGTACTGGATCATTAACTAATGAGAGCTGTCAGGAATTAGCAAGCACCACTTATAAAGCTGTCACGCAAATCTAATTCCCTCCACACACTCTAAGGTATTTAATACATTTTTCTAAATGAGTGTTTACTTTTCACATTAACTCATCTGAAAAGTTATGCTAATAGCTTAAAAATAAAGCAGAGCAGAACAGAATGTTCTAGTAATTGCAAGGTAACAGGAATTTTTTTTTCTTGAACTGCTTCCTTGCTAACTCCTCTGCTTTGGCTGTTGTGTAGAGCAAGGCACATTTACCAGCCCTGTGTGTACCTGTGCCCTGTACATTAGTCCTCTCTTGGGGAAACAGTGCCGTATATACAAGTGCCTGACTTGCTTTTCAGAGCATATGAAATGGTCATAAATGTAAGTACATCAAGGAGCAGAAATGTTAATTTATGGCAGTGATTGCCCAGCAGTGGAATCAGTGTCTCTTTGCTCTTGCACCATAACTCAGCTCTGGGAGTCCATAATTCATCATCAACTGAGTTCTGATTTCACCATCTGTGTAAAGAACAGTTTAATTAAAATACTGGAATAACAAAGTTTCCAATCATGTACAATAGATAAACCTTTCCCAGTCTAGGGTTTTGGTTTGTTATTTGGTTTTGTTTTTAAATAAGGAGACATTGCAGTAGAATGTGAATGTCATATAATGGAAACTGCAAGCATTTTCTTTATTCGAAGGAGGAACTTGTCCCTTGGTTAACACCAAGGCTTTTATGTACAGAAAATAGCTTTTGTGTACAGAAATGGTGGTACCTTTCTCTAATTAAACAGTTCCTGATAACTTTACTCAGTGTTTATTTTTGTGCTCACATTGATCATATTTTAAAAAGAAGAAAACAACATTAAATTTTGACTTGATAAACCTGTCCTAGGGTTTTTATACCCCAAATATCTGTCTTCATTCCTGGGGTATTTTTGCCACTAAATCAATGTAAGTTTTGTTGTCCTTGTATGGAAAATAGGAAGAAAAAAGAAAAGACAATATCAGAAATCCTGTTTCAAGGCTTAAAGGAGTCTGCATGTTTTTGGCTTGGATTTAGTTGATAAAATATTGAAATTTTCTTGTTTCTTTTGAAATTTGTGATGGAAAGACTTTTTCCAGTCACTTTCATTTATCATTTGGTAAACATATACTTCACTTTTTTTAATGAATGAAACAAACAACTCCTGGGGAACAGAGATAATGATATTACTTTTTCTTACATAAAAAAAACATTGTCTAATTAGCTAAAAAGTCACACTGTGTGCATGTATATACACATATATGTTTATATGTTGTGGAATGATGTACTAGAAAATAGACTTTTGAAAACTTCTGTGATGAAAGGGACATTATTTCCAATCATGTTTATACATGCATATATGTGCAAGAATAATTTTTTTTTCCCAGCTGGAACTCAGGAGATTTTGAGAACCTAGGAAAAGAAAGAAAATGAGTGAGAAATGTTTCAGCAAATTAATTCTCACAATATTTTTAACTTGCCAAGAAAACCACACTGTGATGTCATCTCAGAACTGCAGCGATGGAAATGGCCTCACTTGAGCCAGCTTAGAAGGAACTTGATAACAAAGAGCAGTGACTGCACCTTATACCTCATTCATGTGTTATAGAAGACATTTAACTATTCTTTCTGAATAGACTCATTTAGCATTAATTTCTTAGCACTAGTAACTAAAACACTTGAAGCTCTAGGCTGGAAGGGCTGACCTAGAGCAATTTTTTTGAGAAAACAAATGCTGCTAACACAGAACTGGCAGAATCCAGCAGATGTGAATGAAACGAAGAAGATAAGGACAAGGAGGAAGGAGACAATTCTAAGAGAAGGTAACTCCAGAAGAAGGCCAGCCCAGAAAGAGTGGAAACTAAGAAATCTTAGACCACTAACCAGAATAAGTGACTGGATTGAGTAGTGTGTGGTACAGGTATAAATGAGGGATTTGATCTGGGGTAGGGGTTCCTCCAGGGTCTACTAGGTTTTACCATTCCTGCATCAGAAGGCAGCCAACTTCTTATTGCATTTTAACGGAAAAGTCAACAACTAACACGGACCCTCCTGCTCCAAGGGTTCACTGGCTCTCCTACTATATTCTTCAGTTTGTTTAAAGATTACTTGAAAGAGACATTTTGTGGATTTTTAGGCACAGTATCATACTGCAGACCCCGGATATTGGGGAGAAGCTACAAAGGCAGAAGAAGTGTTGCCTATGCAGTGGGGTCCAGAGAGAGGAAAGGATTTCAAAAGTATAAAAGAAGCTTCTGCTCCTGCACTGGGATTGCCGAATTATTCCAAATCTTTAGAACAAAGTGTGAGAGCAAGGCAGCAGCGGGCGCAGTGGCTCCTCCAAAGCGTGGCCACACCGCCGCCCCGTGGCTCCGCGCCGAGCGCGGCCGGGCCCTGCGGGGCATCGCTCCGTGGTACCGCAGCCTCGGCAGCGGCAGAGCATCACCGGGGGCGGCGGCCACAGAGGGAGGCAGAGCATCAGCCACCCCCGAGGCAGCCCTCAACCCTCAGTGTCCCGCATGAAGGAAAACTGATGGTGAAGCAACATGCTACGCAATCATTGTTCCCACAAACGGCACAGCACTGTGATTTTAAATAATTTAATTATCTTAAATGAGAATAATGTTATTTTAAAGACATGTAGAGTTTTGAGTCCAGCAACTTTACTGCCTGCTCCTTATGATGATGAGCCCTGTCACGATTTTGCTAAGGCTGTGTTTCACTCCAACTGCACGCAGGAAGATCTGCTGGATCAGCCTCTAGAGAACTCAAATCTAACCCTTATCACTCACAGATCTTTATGCTACATGAATGGAAAATGATATGTAGGCTGTGTAGTTGTGAAAAAGCCAGAGATACTTGAAGCAGAACCTCTACAAGCCTTGATGAATTAACTGCGTTAGCATGAGCAGCCGAGTGGGGACATCAGCAGTGTTTATTCTTATTCTAAGTAAGTTTTTGGAGTGTGTCATGCAATGGGTGAGCTATGGAAAGGTTCCTTACCTCAGCAAGAAAGTAGATTTCTACTGAAACTGAAATCTAAATCTAAAGGGAAATTGCTGTAATGTGCTGTCCAGCACAAATCAAAGGGTCCAGCAAAAGCAGAACAAATAATGAACTGGCAGATAAAGCAACTAAAACTGCTGTCCAATAACCTACTAGGAGTGTGCCATGATAATAACTCCCTCTGCTGGCGGTTGACTAGAGATCCGTGACACGGCCCAAATACAAGCAGAGGTTACTCAGAAAGAATGGGCTTGATGGAAAGTTGGGAGACTGTGAAAGATGAAATTGGAATTTAGAGTATTGGGAGATGACCTGTTCTACAAAGAAAGTATTTAATGAGTTTGGCTAAGTGGTTTCATGATAAAATACATGGAGAGATGTTAGCAATTGTTAACCAGATTGAAAAAATGTGGGCAGTCCCCAGAATATACGTGGCAATGAAAATTATTGTGATTTCTCGTCTCACATGTTGAAATTTTTCCAACACGAAACACAAATAAGAGGTTGGGGTATGATCATATTATTTTTTTCCCATTTTCAAAGTGGTTGTGCTGACATGCCTCTTATGAGCACTGGTAATCATGGATCAACTCTCAGAATGGATAGAAGCTTTTCCCACCAGGAAAACTGTTACTGTGGGATTGATTAAAACATCCTTACCAGATACGGAATACCTGAAAACACAGAACCTGCTGGAGGTTCTCACTTTCCAGCAGGAATACTACATGTATGAAATTTTAGGAACACAGTGACAACTACATGTTCAATATCATTCACAATCCTCAGGAGAGGGGAAAAGAATGAATAAGACTTTCAAAAAATAAAATTACTTGAATTTGTAGTCAGGTAGCTTTGAAGTGGTGTTTAGGAATAGGGCAATGGGTATTAGAAATACTTTGTGCCACCAGCAGAAATAGTGTTTGGCAGGCATTTAGCTGTATCTGCCACCTCTGTCCCTGCTATGACCAGACTCTTGGATGGAGAGGAACAAATCACCAAATTTATACCAGGAACACAAAAACATCTACAAGAAAAAAAAAAAAAAGGCACAAGACAGGTGGTTTCAACCAGTTTTATTATTGGGCTGTCTCCTATACCTTAAGATACTAGAATGGTTACTCCAGTTCAGATATTAAACTCCTCATTGTATAGATGTTTTGGTTCCTTTGTTTTCTAGAATGCAAGGACAAAGGAGACAATTCCAAGAGGATGAGGTAACTTGAGAAGGCCAGCCCAGAAACAGTGAAAGCCATTAAGAAATTGAGAGACCACAGAGCAGAATTAAGTGAAAAGATGTGTGGACTGGGGGATGGGCTGTACAAGTATAACTGAGGGGCATGGTCTGGGGAAGGGGTCCCTTCTCCAGAGGCACACAGCTGTAGTAACCTGAGAACTAACAAAAGAGGAACTGGAAACTTTCACTCGCACTTGACATTAATCAGTGGGACACTAGGGTTAGACCCTGTTAAGATGGCCAGCATGTGTAAATCCATAACACCTGTCAGCTCACACTGCTATAGACAGTGCCACAAGTAAAGAAACTTAACTTTAAAAAAAACATCCACACTAGTGATTAGACTGATACATCAGTAATAAAAAATAATCAGACCTTTAATTAGCCCCGTGGTGCTAAAGCCCATATGTATTTTGTAGTTCCTGTTCTGCTTTTCCAAGCCAGGTTTTGTGTTTATGTT
Source organism: Horornis vulcanius (assembly GCA_013401035.1). Classification (NCBI taxonomy): domain Eukaryota; kingdom Metazoa; phylum Chordata; class Aves; order Passeriformes; family Scotocercidae; genus Horornis; species Horornis vulcanius. Next base: position 2,915 of record VZUA01018951.1, on the reverse strand, counting down.
CTGTAAGTGCAGCTCTCACCTACAGAAATTTGGCAATTTGTACCATCTAAAGTTGGTTGCTTTGGAAACTGGCTACAATTTCCTCCAGTTTCACAGCAAGAGCTGCTGAACTCCAAGGCAAAGAAGCATAACAGCTCTTATTCACTTGCTTCCCAAGGCCAATAAACTTGCCACAGGAGTGACAGATTATTTTCCTCTTCTTACTCACTCTGGGAGGCCAAGCCCAGGGGGAGCTTATGACTGACTTGAGAAAACATCGAAGCCTTGCAATACCTTTCACAAAAAGAAGCTGAAATAGAAAATCTCTCACAGGCCAGAACAGTATCAGACATCTTCCTGAGTGTCAGAAGGTGACTATAGAGGGGATCTATAGAGGTTTTACAGAACCAGGATAATTTTCCTAAAGAGAGTCCTTCGCTTCCCTTCTACTTCCCAAACCTATGACCACTGACAACATCCTACCTTTCTGCAGTGATTGTTGGGTATTACAGATTGTTGCTTGCTACATTATCAGTCATTCATTTCATGGTCTTCTGAGCTCCTTCCATCACCAAGCCATTCATCAAAAGTCTGGAATAGCTCAGGCACCCAAAACCCACATCCTGCTAGCACAGGACAAAGCAGTGGGCGTTTCAACACCCAGGAAAGCACAGAGTCTCTTACCATATTTTCCTGCTTGTGTCAGGCTGTGTGAGGTGAGGCTGTCAAAAAGTGTCCCTTTCCTACCTCCTCTCCCCTCAGGGACCTGATACAGACTAATTGCAGTAAGTGTGTGGTACCCGGCCCTCTCTCAGGAAGGTGTGAATTACCTCCCCTGTGCCACATGGCCACCCTGTGCCTGGGCTGCTGGCATATGGCAAGGCATCACTCCAGCTTCTGCTCTGCTAATTTGCAGTTTTATTAACATACAGGGAAGGAGAGAAAAGGCATGGGGAATGTCAGGAAACTCTCTTGTCTAATATGTGAGATCCTGTCCAAACTATCTCCTCAGCAGATGCCTTAAACTGCAGGGACTCTTCCTTTTCTTTATAGAGTACGACAGAGCAGGAACTCTGCGGCAGGGATGATGTCAACTGACCCCATGCATTCAGAAAATAAAAATGAAGTTTCAGAAGCTATTGTTTCACTTTTTTGTTAGGTAGTACTGGTTGCTCTTTATCAGCTTGTACCCTACCACCACTCTGCTGAGGTCATGCTTTTATTAAACTACTTGGAAGTTGCTTTGACAGCTTAAATAGACTTAATAAGTCATTTAATTATGGGTATTTCAGCAGACATAAGCTGCCACAAAACATGAGATTACAGGTTTGAGGCCTCAGTATAACTGCTGTGCTAGCAGACCATTACAGAAAACATTTTATATTATGTATTTGATAAACACTAAGATTACACTGCCCATATGGACTTGATGTAAAATTCTTCACGTCTAATTTGCACCAGTAGTACACATGCAAATCAGAGACAGAGAAAACATTTTGCTTTACTGTCCTCTTTTTCTGTAGTAACTTCATTCACATAGGAGTGGGGCAGCTAAATGGTAGTATCTTTCAGTTACTGGTTTAACATTTTTTTTAAAATTAGCTAAATCAAATATAAGTCTTTTTCCTTCTAGCTAGAAGACTCAAGGTATCCTGGTAAGATAATGACAAGGCAAAACAGGCAGCCACAAGAGAGCTTTCAGAGCTCTAGACAAGTATTCTTAAGATACAGAGATATTTTTAGGGTCCAAGCTCTGCTTTAGTTCCTGTGGGGGTGCAGAATCCGTAGATTTAAGGATTGAGAGTTCATGCAGAGCACATAAGAGGCTGCAGAAAACCAGCCCCAGAGCATGTCCCACAAGCAAAAGTGAACTATTTATTAAGCATCAGAACAGGCTCTCCAGGGAAGTGCTGGAGTCACCATC
>VZUA01018945.1:626-15514 GCA_013401035.1 Horornis vulcanius | reverse complement strand
CCAAACTTCTTCTGCACTTCATATTCTAATAATCACTTTGCAGGTAATTTGCCTTCCATAAAGTTTTAGAACACAAAATACGGAATCTATTTCCCATCCCATATTTCAAGCAGTACCAGAACTAATAATAGGGCTGTAATTACCACCATCATTAAAACAAACTGTGACTATTTTAGCAAAATATTTTTGATTTTAAAAAGAAGCTGAATATATGCTTGAAGAAAATCAAATCACACAAAGCATAGAGCCCTTCTAAGAGAACTGAACACAAAGAAAATCAATGAATATTAACAGAGATAGCCTGTACACATACATTGAATAACAAGGCCTGGGTAAACAATGGATAGAAGCGTCAAATTTAGTCCTGTAACTGAAAAATACACTAAGCTGCAAGGTCCACAGAAGTTAAATTTCTTCTGTTAGAAACTGCCCAGGAAGATTCAATTTTGCATTACACCATATAATCAGCACTGATCAAGAATGATAAACTGACCCAAATCATATCACAATGCTGTTTGGAAAATGTAAAATGAACTGTGATATATATCAAGAATATCATGTTCTGATGCACTGTCAAAGAAAAAATTCAACCCATCTCTACCCAAAAACAGTGAGAGATCACTAGTGCATTTTATTTCAAGTCCGACACAAAAAGTGCTGTATTTTGCCCAAATATTTGGCCAGTTATTTACGATGTGACCATTATGAACTTCATTTTATAAAAAGAGAACACATGCTAGAATGCAACTGTACTCACCATCCTACACAAGTCAATAAAGGCTACATATAATTTATTAATGATACACAGGAATCAAGTGCTTAGCAGTATCAACTAAATCAACATGCTCTCATTTTTTTCTGAACTGACTGTTCTTGTATTTACAGCAAATGCACTGCCAAAGTCTGTAGGTCCCAGTAACATAAGGAGCCATTTCTGGTAAAAGTTATGGCAGGAGGCCAATTTGTTTGTCACGTTATTCCCTAATTGCAAAATCCTTTTCCATTTCTGAGGCAGTTTAAAAGAAGTATCAAATCAAATTATAACAGCTGTGGTTTGAAAGTGTCTTAATATTGATTTCAGAGCTTCTATTCTGAATATCATTCTAAAACACCTCAGAAAAAATTCTTCCAGAAACACCAACAGCTTACTCTCCAACAGAAGAGCCAGAAAGCCATTAGGTTAAGGTGCTTTCTGGGTGACCTCTGTGGCTCAGATCAATTACTGCTTTTGCCTCTTTCAGACGGAATCATGGCTAAAAGCAATGTCCAGCTTGAAGCGACTCATCTTGTACAAAGAGATGGGTGGATGGAGCAATTCATCATGGCAGTGAGGAGAAATTTCAATTACATTTTCAGGTACACAAGAACCTTGTCTTTTTCTTCTCCCCAAATTACCTCTCAGAGTTACAATTTTAACATTTAACTATTTTCCCATTTTTTCTTCTTAAAAAGACACAAACTAAATTCAGTGCAGTTAGACCACTGCACTAGAATATGGTATGGGCAAAATATTTAGATGTTTTATTTAAACTTTTCTTTTTAACTTTCAGAGGAATATTTAAAAATGTATGTAAGGCAATGCAGTTGGTTTGTTCGTCAGTAAAACCACAACTAGTTGCAAAAAATGAAACTGCTGTGGCTGCAACCTATGTCAAGAAATAAGAATATGTTTTTAGTCCTCAGATGTACTTCTCAGAGCCAGAGATCTTCCTTGCAGACCTGATCTGCAGACTGACTCTCATTTCAGTGAGCACAATGTTCATTGAACATTACTAAGTCAGTTTTCCTTGAGACAAAAAATTTGGATTCTGTCATGCAGAATCCTACTTTACTGGCTACTACACTGGCACTGAGATTGTAGCATGGAGTTTTTTGGGGACCCCTGTGCTCCAGCTCTCCTGCCTGTGCAGGGCAAGCACCATGTATCTGAGGCTGCGCAGCACCGGGAGGCTGAGCAGGACACAGCTCTGTAGCACTGCGGTGTATGATTACTACAACTTCATTCTTGCAAAACTGATTCCACAAACCAGATTGTCAGATACCAGCTGAGAAATTCATACTAGACCACACCCAGATAAGCTCTGAAAGCCTAAGACTGCAACAAGATGACAACCTACAGCACGCCTTTAGTGTATAAATCAAATCACTTGGTTTAAGGAAAAATGCAAAACAATTGATGCAGGAGCTCTACATCATCTACACTGCAGCACATGAAAATAAGCCAGGTACATACACTGCCTTAAAATATGTCTTTCCCTCAGCAGATGCAGTTGCAGTTTCCTAATAGATTTAAAACTCACATGAATTCAAATCTTCTCATAGTTCCAGACACATTTTCCTTCAAATCGCACACAATAAGGATTAAAACTTTTCATTAAAAACAAATCAAAATGTTCCTGTTTAATTTTGGCCTTATGCTATACAGGCATTTATAAACACTGCCCACTGAGTAACAAATTTTGATTTTGTGCCCTTATTGGGCAAGATCCGCCTTCAAGACACAAAACAGCGTGGAATTAATACCTCAGCTCCTCAGATCAGATCATAACACTGGAATAGCACCAAGTTCAGACTAGAAGACAAACTCACACATACCATCACTTGAGGAAGGCTGTCATGCTTTCAGTTCTAGAGACAGCTCATAAGGTATTCCTGTGGGGGTTCACAATAACCTTCTCGATTCTGCAGGTCAGATGTATTTTTTGACAAAATACAAGCTTGTATCAACTCAAGCCTGGCCACGGCTTCACAGCTACATTCAACAGAGTGGCAAGGCATTTCTATGGAGAAAGGATTTTTTTCCCCAGACATATGATAAATACAATCTGGCTAGTTCTCAGTAAACTTATGAGAATCACCTGGCTGCAAATTCAGGTTTCGGCACAAGGTTAGCACCTAACTCACCAGTATTACAAAGGCCAAGGTACTTCTAAATGCAAACAAAAGCAAAAATGCAAGTAGTACAATAAATAAACAAAAGTTATCTATAGATTACAGATGATTATAGCATTTATAAGATAATAGTCCTCACACTACTAGATTCAAGTACATGAAGTTGGACTTCAGCAAGGTAATACTTGAGTGCTCTTGCTCATCTGACTGTCAAGGCAGTAACACTGCAAGCAGTTAAAAGCTCAGCTCTCTACGTGAACATTTGTGCCATTTGTTTATGTGCACAATCATTTATTGTTCCCACAGCTATAAGCACTCGAACAACTGGTTCTTCACATGGGCTCTCTATCCAGCTCCAGTGATCATGTGCACATGTAGGAATGCCAGTGCACACACTCTGCGCAGCCTCCGCAGTTCACCAGTTAGGTGTGGAATGGAAAGCTTGTATCAACTCAAGTAAATGTAACTGATCTGACCTAAAATTGATTAACCACAGTCAAACATTGTAACATATCTGTATACATTTCGAAAGGTCTATAACCAGCCAATGAACAGGGTTTAGGAGGGGAAAAAAAACCACCAAGAACCTGCAATTTTACAGTCAACAAACAAGGATTGTTATAGCATGATAGTACACTAAGAGTGCAAGAGATATTAAAGAAACAAAATTCCTTTAAGCTGATTGTGCAACCTCTACTGTAACTGCCACATTTGAAATAAGCAAAGCAGCAGCATATATTAATTACTAGACCTATCGTGTTGTGTTTATTTAGTAAATGTAATTATTTAAGATTCCAATTTGCCCACATGCATTCTCCTTACAGTTCATTAAATAAAGGACAAAAAGGAGGCATTGTGCATAATTCTGTACAAACACAGGAAGACATGTTTCCTGCCACAATGAGTTTACAGCAATTTAAAGCACAATGCTATAAGAGTGCAATAGAACACAGCAGGCAAACGAGGGAAGAACTGACAACAATTGAATGTAACTACAAAAACTCTCAGCACTCTCGTGATAAAATTCATATTAAGTGCTGGTGGACTTTCTGGGTATGAGTGTTCCTTGCTTTCTCACTTGTCCTACCCCTGAAGTAATTAAAGAATTTAGTTCAGTTCAACAGCCAAACCACAGTGATCTGAGCAATCTCCACAGAATTATCTTCCTAGTTACAAACACACACAAAATAGGATACCTTCCTTGTATCATCAACACTGTACTGGAAGATAATCTTATGCTGCAAACAAAAGTAGGATTTATTTTGCTTGCAGAATTCTTCCAATTGCTTTCAAGTCCAGACAGATAAAACTCACTATGTGAGTGGACTGCTTATTTTCTATGAAGAATCCATCATTAAGGCAATTATTCTGAAACAAGTATCTTGCAGGATTCACTTAAGCCAAACTGTGATCACATTCTGCTATTGAAAGGTTCCTTCCTTCTAAATCCATCCTTAGACTGCACCTAGCAATTATCAAATCTGTAGGAGCTTACTGATCCATCTGAAAACTAATTTTGGGAAGAAAACCCCAAACCCAAAACACCCAGCAACATAAGAAAAAACAACACCTCAAAAACCCACATACCCTAGATCGGGTCATGGATCCAGCTGGAAACTACCTCACCCATTCTGCAACCACAGGCTAGAACCATACAACCAAGAGATGGGAGAAAATCTGTTTGAGGCATGACCTTAATTTAGCCAAAATCAATCATGACACAGAGGATATTCTATGCCTAACAGTAGTCCCAATTCTCATTACCAAACTGCCATAGCAGTATAAATGAATTTTAAAGTGGATGCAAATGGACCAGGTATGTTTGAAATGCACTCTTGGCATAGATCCTCCTCACCTGGAATAAACTGCCACTGACTTCAAAGGAACGGCATATGTACCCTTTGGGTGTATTTTTTTGAGACTATTACTTTAGGCAATGAAAAAAGAAAGACTCCTAAGCAGTTTAAAACATACAGGGATTAATTTATTTCCTTCCCAACATCACAGACTATGTGTGGGATGCTGAAATGAATTTGGGGCTTACATATACTCAGAGGATTTACTGAGAGCGACTGAAATAAAAACAGAAGATATAAAGAGAAAAGTGAATAGAAAATAAAAATTGGTGCAGGGGGACTTTTTTGTTTTTCAGAATAACCTTGTTTATATTTATTATTTCTCTCCATTTATAGGACAAGTTCTTCAATGTCCTTCAAGTGAAACTAATTTCAAATACTTTTCTGCTGGGAAAAAATGAATGTGTTAATTTCTCTGCTCTTGTACACAACTAGAAAACATATTGTTGTACACTACTCTTTCACACAAATCTGAGTAGGAGAACAGACTAGCTGGTGTGAAAGCTTGCAATCTCAGTTCATACATCACTATCACTTAACATTTACCTGGTTTTGTATCTCAGTTCCTACACTTCAGCACTCATAAGATCAACTTTGAGTTTGCTTTATAATCTCTTGTTTTTCTACTGAGTCACCTGTGCTTGTTCCACCACTGTGTTCACCTTAAGAGGAAGTTTTCCCTTTTTCTTTCCCACATACAGGTTTCTCTCAGAAAGTAATGTATGCAGAAAAGAGCAGGATTGACACAGAGAGCCACTCAGCCCAGGGAACTGGAACAGGGAATCCCAAAACACCTTGCACCGCAGTTACACTGCAGTTTTCTGAAGAAAAGTCCCTCCATGGTCAGCTTTCAGCACAAGCAGGTCAACTGAAAAACTGGACAAGGAAAGAAAAACTCCCAGTACAGCTCCTGACTCCTAAATCTTTCATCCATGAAGTACTTTGTGCTATCATATCGTCTCCTAGTAGTAGGTACATTCAAGAATCATATATAATGTTATCCTAACACCCATGTGCACAAAGAACTGGCATTTGATTATTTACCAAGGGACTTTAAAAGAAGATAAGGAATTCTGATGACTTCCCTTCTTATCATAAAGAAATGTTGCAGTTGTTAGAGACATTATAAGTCTTTAATAAAAAGATACAGACTTCTATTAAAATGATATGTTTTATTAAAAGCTATGAACATCTTCTTAGAGACAAAATTTAAAGTTTTGAGGCTGGGGGAAGCTGGGGTTTTGTAGGACCTAAAAAGTGGAATTACTAAACTCCTAAAAACAGATGTTATCCTCATGCAAATCGAATTAGAAGATTCATGCCTCTAATGAAATAAATCAGCTGAGTAAGACTGAGTGAGAAGGTAGATAGTCTAGAAACAGACAGCAATAGCACTTTATTTTTATTGTATAGGAGAAGAAAGTAGAAAGAAAAGACTCATTTTATCTGAGTTGCTTGCTCTCTAATAACATAGATCAAATTTGCTTTCTATGTATCAAATCAGATTTAAATGGTAGACAGGAACCTCGCTGTTCAAGGTGTGTTGATTCTGCACACCTACATATGTAAAACCCAAATGACATTCACATCCTAACAACATTCACATCCAGAAGTATTAGAGTACCTAATATTAGAGGAAAATTATGTGTACAAATCTGGGGTCATGATTTTGACTGTTAAATCTGATTTATGTGCTCAGGTAAGATTTGGTGTTATTTATCGGGAATTTCTGAATTCTCATGAGGCACCTGCCTAATTCTCTTTCACCAGAAGTGGACAGGTACACATCTTTTATTGTTTCTATATTTACAAAATGAAAATGACATATCTCTGGGGTTAAAATACTTTGTAAGATGTATTCAAGGGTACAACCTTTTACTACTCTCATCTTCATCAGAAAAGAGTCTCAAGTTAGACTGACCCATGTGAGCCATAACTAACCCTCACTGATTTCTTTTGACATGCACCACAAAGAAAGAATAAGATCACAGTAGTTTACACATAATTTTATTTGCTTGTACAACTGATATGTTTATCTAGGTGAACACCTCTCACCCACACTGAGAAGGATTACTGACATAGCTAAAGCCTGTACATGAAAATAAGTAAAGCTGTTATTGTATATTAGCTTTGGATTTTACTTTCTTCCACAAGAAGTTATTCTGCACTTTTCCATGCTATTGCACCTCTCTATACACCATAGAGTGTGATAATAGAAATGCAGGAAGTAATTTGAAAGTCTGCTCTTCTGTCCCAGTTGTGAGGCCCTTTTAGCAAAGAATATATTAAAACATCTATCTTACACACCAACTTTGCAAATTCCATTGCCTTGCAGTCTATCAGACACATAAGAATAGAGCTAGGACAGGGATTTTATGGAATGGTCTTGACAGATGGAGTAAACCAGACATTCCCAGGCCAGCTAGAACATGCAACAGACAGAAAATACTTTCATTTCAAGGAGTGTTTTGAAAAACGTGACATAAAAAGTAGCCCATGCACAGGGATTGAGACCTGAAAAGGTAAAACATCTTCTGCCAACTGATCAATGGAGTCCTAGAGTTTCAAAGCCAGAATTCACATATTTTGCGCATGCTTACACAACAGAGTCCAGGCCAATTGAAGGTACAAAGAGAGTAACAGATTACTACCATTACTTGTTTAAGTTTCATGTCAGGTAGAACTGATCTTCACATCAGCTGCTCTCAGACTTTCATTTAGTTCATTAAAATATCTTGTTTGGTCAGTTCTACCACTATAATTTATTTTAAACATAGTGAAACCTTAACTAAAGAGGCAGCCTGACATTAAGCAGCCACTTAAAAGCCTCTGCAGATTACCACTCCACTCTTTGTGGTGAGGGTTTGGGCACTGTAAAGTTTGGAGCCAGATTCCACTTTCCCTTCGTTTCTCAGATCACTTCAATGCAAATTCCAAATTCAGGCAGCACCACCACAGACATGTTACCATCAGTGAAACCAGCCAAAACTTGTCCTCTAGTTTGAGGTGGTCTCTTCAGCTCAGGTTGGAAGATGGCCCAAAATTGTGATCACTGTTCTGTTTTTTAAACCCCACTTCAAAGTCAAAAAGCTGATTTTCCTCTCTTGCTGCTTAAGGCAAATTTAACTGGATACACATATGGCGTAAGTGCCAAACCCATTTAGAGTTGGAGGAACTTGCAAAACATACAGAGGCAGATTCTGCTGTTCTTACTCACTTTAAACAGCTCCAGCTTAAGTAATGGGACTTCTCAACACAATTAAGCAGGATCCAATCCAAAAAGAATATGCACATTTCATAGTTGAAAAATATACTCTGCACAAAGTACTCTGGTAATCCAGGGAGACTTTCAAGTGGCCATTTAATGGACAGTTATATACACGAAAAATCAGTAGGACCACCTTAGTTCAGGATGTTTTTTTAAACAGCAACCACGTGCTATACTAAAACTAATTATCTACCCAAAGCTTGTTAGATGGAGGGAGGAATCTTCAACTCAAGGTATTCTGGGGAGTCAAACTGTAAGTGATAATCTAATGGAAAACAGCACAGTCTTGTATTAGGATAATACAAAATATTCGACTGCAAAGTACAGGTCACATTCAATAGCTACGTTTTCCACAGGCAAGAATTTTACCAACATGGAGTGTAAGGTTTTTCCAGAGCAGATTTATGTCACTTTATGGTTTATATCCATATACACTTATATTTATAAACAAACTAAGAACTACAGATTAACGATCTTTTTAAAACATCCGGTAAAAACACTATTAGAATCAAGGGGGAAGAAGGAAGGGGCGTTTTTTCAGAAGCAAAGCCACAAGCCAGTAACTCCAAACAGATCCCGCGGGAGGAGCAGGGCAGGTGCCTCAGGGCACTGCCCGGGACTCACTGCCCGCCCCGGGAAGGCTCCTGCCGCCACCTCGAGGGGTCTCCGCCCCGCCCGGACCCCTGCCCGGCAGCCTCTCCTCCCTCCCAGTCTCTCCTCCTCCATCACTTCCTCTCCCCCTCCTCGCGGGCCCCTTTCCCCCCCACTTCAGACCCTTTTCCTCCCCCGACATACGTCCTCAGCCCGCCCCGCCTCGAACTCCCGCTTCTCCCTCCCTCTTCGCCTCGCCCCGCGGCTCTCACCCTCCCGGGCTTTCAGCAGCACCGTGTTGGCCACGATGTTCTCGATTTCCATGGTCGGGGGCTCCTTCCCCTCAGGGCAGCCGGAGCGGGGGCCACCCCTACAGCCTCCTTCGCCCCCTCCTCCAGCCCCGCCACCGCCGCGGCGCCAAGCCTCGGCTCATCCGGCCCCGGAGGACCTCAGCACTGCGCTCGCCTCTTCCCCATCACCCGCTGCTCGCCCCGGCACCGCGCTCCCCCTCCCCGAGGGCGGAGACGGCGAACGGGCAGCGCCCGCCCGCCCCGGCCATGGCTCCTCCGCCCGCCTCAGGCAGCACCGCCCCTGCGCTGCCACCCCCTCACCGTTACCGGGACTGCAAGTCCCAGCAGGCAGAGCGCGACATGCGCTGAAGACACGCGCGCAGTGTCCCGCGGGCCTGCTGGGATATGTAGTGCATCAGACCGTCCCCAGGCTCGTCCCTAAGCGGGCGGGGAGCAGTGCGGTAAATATCGCGCGAGTTGGCAACACTCTCGCGAGAGGTGCCAAGCTGCCGGTGCGCATGTGGTGATGCTGGGCACGGCGGGTTGAGGGCCGTGTTGGGGCTGCGCTATTCTCTTCTCTCTTTTCTACCTCCTCTCTTGCGCTCTCTCCTCCGCTCCACGTCCCTCCGCCTCTCACGGAGCTGTGGTGGAGGGTAGGGTTCAGGCCAAGGGGGAATTCGGGGGGTTTTGCGCCCCCCCCCGGGCGCCATTTTGCTCGCCCCGTTCGCACCTCCAGTCTTGGCCCCGCACTCTGAGGGCTGAGGCGCTGCTTCCCCACCGCGTCCCCACGGGCAGCCGGAGCAGAGATGGGGAAGGCGGCGAAGCGGAAGAGAAAGGTGTCAGTGCCCTCCACAGCAAAGGGCCCCGTGAAGGTGGCGATGGCCGTGGTCAAGAGCAACCCCTTTGAGGTGAAAGTCAACAGGCAGAAGTTTGATATCCTGGGGAGGAAGACCAAAAATGATGTGGGGCTGCCTGGTGTCTCACGGTCCAAGGCCATCAAGAAGGTAAGAGGACATCCAAAGCAGGAAGGAAGGATGGTATCTGTGGATGTGGGGATATGACAAAACTGGAGCCCTCTGAGGTGAAATAAGCGACCACATCTGTTGCGGACAGGAGGAGTGGCCGCTCACCTCTGAGTGCTCAGGGGGTGATCGAGAGCTCGGGGATTGGCTCCCGCCAGTGCAACCCTGATACCTGGCTCAGTAGTACAGGTCTTATTGCTTATGTGGGAATGGTTCTCTTCTCAACTTAGCCAGGTCCAGAATACAATGGCACGTGTTGTCGGCGAGTAAGTACGGGACCAGAGACTGTTCATAACTCTGGTCGGTTCTGGTGATCACAGGATGTTAAGCTTCTTGGTAAAGTTGTAACGTTGGTGTAGTCGTGACAGTTTGAAAGGGCATTGAGGTCTGGATGAGTGAGAAATGTGTAGCTACCGCGAAACTACTGTTGATCTGGAAAACAAACGCAGGTGATTTTTTTGTGCACTGGTTAAATAGTCGTGTTGTAGAAGTATGTTGGGGCTTAATGATCTGTCCTCTGCTGTCATGAGAATGACCATACAACTTAAGAGTAAATTTTTTATCTTCAATCCTTGTACCATTTTCAGAATGCCTCTTTTTCTTTCTCTATTGCCATCAGTAGCTACCTGACCAAAATCTGTGATTCCTAAGGGAGAGTGTGCCACATTATGCATCTGGGATTCCAGCAGCCTACCTGATTCTTGAGTGAAACACTGGAGTTTTTAGTGGTTTGTCACTTCAGGCAAACCAGCAAAGAAGTTAAAACCTCTGTAGATTAAGTTAAAGCTGAAAAAGTGTGATTTGGAAGTATGTCCCTGAGATTCTCTGACATGTTACATACATGCTGTTGAACAGAATTTAAAGCAATTACGGGAAGGGCAAGTGCAGCAAAAGCAAAGAGGTAGTTTATCATTTTACCTGTATTGTGAAAGGTGATGCATTTAAGTATTTTCTTTTTTATCAATAGGAGAAGTAATCAAATAATTGAGTACAAAAAAAGCACAGAAATGCTTTTTGGTACCCAACATATTAAGAGGTATTAATGTTCATATACAGTGTCCCAGTTATGTGATATGTGTTCACTGTAAGAAGTAAATAGAAGGTAGAACTAGCACAATATTAGATGAAACCTGAATTTTAGTGTCATTTACACCAGCATCTGAAAATTGTGAATGCTCAGTGAGGTTGCAGAGGTCTAGAGCCTGGCTTTTTCCTCTAGTGCAGCACTTTGTGAGGTTCTGGTAATATGAATGGCACAGTCTTTCTGTAAGAATCAATTAATATTTAAATAAAAATGGGTATTTCTTCAGCCTAAACACAGCCAGTATTTTCTTTCTTTAGAAACTATACAATATCTTCAGTATGAAATTATAAATTAGCTTTTTGTTACTCTTTGTCAAGATTTTAGAAAACTTTGTGAATGTTGTACATCACATTTTAGGATTTGGGGTTTTATTTTATAATTAAAAAAAATCAGATATTTGTCATGAATTAGGTCACTGGCATTGGAAAGTAAATCTTTCTTCTTACCTGTCCCAAAAGTAGAGCACATAGTAATTGCCTTGTATAGGTGTGATAAGTTGCTTTTTACTGACTTGATGCTTGACCTCCCCACCCTCAGCAGTGACACAGGGTTAGATGTGTGGATCTGCTCAAGGCTTTTATGTCTTAGATGAAATGACCAAAAAAAGTTCGGCAGGCTTTTGCTGGCTTTTTTTGCTTTCTTTAATATGTTATTCTTAGTTTACTAATCTTGAGACATATCAGAATTCTTCAGTGTAAATGCACAGGTTTTGTATGTGATAAAATAAAAGTGAGGTACAGTGTAACGTTCTATCTTCACATGGGTGCTTATAAGAGAACTTGATCTGAATGTATTGTATGAGCTTCCCATCTTTTTTCATGTTAATTTTTCCTTCTCTTTCATTGCATTGTGGTAAATTGTTATTTATTATATGATGGCAATATGATTATGTTGACAGGATACCATGGAGTCTTTTTTACATTGATTTTGGAAGTAGTGACTCTGTTAAGTCCTTTTGTCTTTTTCCTTCTAGCGCAATCAAACATTACTGAAAGAATATAAAGAAAGAGAAAAGACAAATGTGTTTAAAGATAAACGTTTCGGTGAATATAATACCAAAATAACTCCTGAGGAAAAGATGATCAGACGATTCACTCTGGAAAGACAGGTAAACAATTAAAAAAAAACAAAAAAACAAAGCAACAAAAGAAAGCAAAACACAAAACCACAAGGCACACTTGAAGTTTTAGGTTGGGAGTGCCCCCTTAATAGAGGGTTTTGCTGGGCAATGCTTTATTTTTGATTTGATAGGTTTGGAACTTACAAAAAAGCAATTTTTTGTGGAAATAGAATTTTTTTAATTAAATCTTTTTGGTTTTGCAAGACAACTGTTTAAAGCAGAGATTTCTTTGAGCACTGGCATGCAAGAAAGCTAGTTATAAGCAAATTCATTGATTAGTTAGTTTTCATTGTCTGCTTTGTTTTAGGAGTTAAATTAGAAAAAGGCAGTCACCATCAAGTGTATTCAGTAGCTGAGTAGAACTCTGTAACTAGCTGCTATTCTGTACTATGAATTGAATATGCAGTACTACCCTTTCTGCCTCATCATACTCAGTCCCCAGAATTAAGCAGTGTAATTTTTATAGTTTGAAGTCTGTTTTATTAGGCCTGAAATGCAGTAATTAAACACTGATGTTACTGATACAGAGATAAAACTTCAGCTTCCCTAGATTTTCTGAGTTGGTCCATTTGTACATTAGTATAAGAGAGACATGACGCTCTCTCACTTAAAATGTATTTGAGTGATAATATTGATCTGGCAAGTGCTCTTATTCCAGTGTCAAGTTCCAGTAAAATACTGGAATAAGAATCTCCTGAACTAGCACTAAAACTAAAGGCTGTGTTATTTTGTTGCCTGGTAACTAAAGATCTTTTGATATTTCCTTGGTTTGTTTTACTGTTCTTAGCAAAATTATGGAAAGAAGAATATCTATAATCTTAATGAAGATGAGGAATTGACTCACTATGGCCAATCTTTGGCAGAAATTGAAAAACTAAATGATATTGTTGATAGTGACAGTGACACAGAAGAAAGAGGAACACTGTCAGGTAAGAAGTGCCAGCTGGTGTTCCACTGGTAATTTTATTACTGGTAAATGTGTACATCATTTGTTCAGTACTGTTTCTCAGTGAGAGAGAATATCATGTTCTTGGTTAAAATGTTTCAACCAGATTTGATTACTTCTTAGCCACATGCAGTCCAGCTCTCTGGTTTTTAGCAGGAGTTAAGTGGGACATACTACTGTCAAGCTTCTTTACTCTGTGAGCTTTTCAGCATAAACAGGTACCTGGAGTTTGAGCCCTTTGGCCAGAATCTGAAGTGTGAGTTTTCTGGTTGTTTTCTTGCCTCTTTGGACCTTCCTGTTGGGTAAACACTGGAAAAGAAACATGATCCTACCTCATAGCAAGTATTTGTCAGTGTAAATTATGTGTCTGACATAATCTATTTTGGTATGGCCATTTCCATAGGGATGGGACTAATGCATGATTGTCCAATAGTTAAAATTGCTCCCATTCTCAAAGAACTGTCCCAGCAGCAGCACTCTTGCAGTCATGTGTGGATTTGAAGGATTCACATTCTACTTTTTTTTTTTTCATAGCTGAATTGACTGCTGCTCACTTTGGAGGGGGTGGAGGCCTCCTTCGTAAAAAAGTGTCAAGTGAGCAGCAAGACGAAGAAGAGGAAAAACCTAAGTCTAGGAAAGAACTCATTGAAGAGATGATAGCCAAATCTAAACAAGAAAAGGTGGGTGTTTAGCCCTGAAGTATAAGTGAGCACGATTAAGAGGCTGTCACCATTCCTGTATTTGTAGAATAGAATAATAATGGCATAGAAAACAAAGGAGGAAGCTGAGAGGAGGCCAAGCTCCTTGAATAAAGTCCAACTTTGTAGGCATTTTAGATATAACTTGTATATCTGCCATTCTTTTGTATTCCCAGATCTCCCCTTGTGGTCGCACCTGTTCTTTGAATGCAACCCTTGTACCACTCAGCATAGCTCTATAATGCTTCTTCCACAAAGAATGTTTGCAGCTTCAAAATGTTAAATATTTGAAATTATCAATTTGTTAAAGACAGCATTTTGGTTTTAAGTTGTAAATGCTATGTCATGTCCATCTGAACATAACTACTGCATTTGTTTTTATTTTTCTAGCAAGAGAGGCAAACTCGAAGAGAAAGTGCCTTGGAACTGACAGAAAAACTTGACAAAGACTGGAAGGAAATCCAAACCCTTATTGCCCGCAAAACTCCAAAGTCAGAGAAAAAGGACAAAGAAGTAGAAAGTTTCCCAGTGATNGAAGTAGAAAGACCCAAGGTGAGGTTTTAACTAGACTAATTTTCTTCATTCTAGTAACTTGTAGTTTTGATTTGTAGTGGCTGAAGTATAAGTCCATCACTTGAAAACAAAAATGTTTGCTGCCATTCACATTGAGGGAGTGCTACAGTTTTAGGACAGTCTGATTAGTTGGAGGAATATAGTGTTTTGTATGACTTCTCTGATTTTAAGTAGTTATTGCTTTTCTTTAGTTACCAAGTGAGAGGGAGGTAGCAGACTGAACAACACTCTTGACTACAGCTTATTTGTAGGATAAATAAATTTTCTTGAAGAACTAAAATTGTTGCGAGCTGACTTATTTTGAGTGCCTTTGGAGTGTTCCTTTGATAAAACAACTTGTACTTGACAACAGACATTTCCTTATGGAAATTGGGCTCTGTTCCTTTCAAAAAGGGAATGAAAATAATTTACTTTTGTATAGATATGTTATGGTCTCATGCTTTTTTATCATTTGTATTCTATACTAAAGTTAATAAACTTTTAAATCTAAGAATAGGCATTGTATTGAGCTTTTTTATTTTTCTTCTAGACTTGTATTTTCTTGCAGA
>VZUA01018941.1:0-10974 GCA_013401035.1 Horornis vulcanius | reverse complement strand
GGCGTGGGGGGGTCCCGCGTCCGCTTCGAGGAGGGCGCCGTGTTCCTGGCCGCCTGCTCCAGCGGCGACACCGAGGAGGTGAAGAGGCTGCTGGGCCGCGGCGCCCTCATCAACACCACCAATGTGGACGGGCTGACAGCCCTGCACCAGGTACCGGGGCCGGGGGGGCGGCCTGGCTTTGTATTCCCTCGGTCAGTACCGGGCCGGGGGGCACAGCGGTACCTGCACGCCGGCCGGGGGTGTTGGTAAACAAACGGTTCAGTACACTTTGATCCGGGCCCCGTCCGGCGCGTTCAGCCTGTGTCAGAGCACAGACCGAGGTGGTTCCTGTCGGGCAGTGGGATGTACCAACTTTTCACAGGGTTATTAAGTAGGTTAATTAGCAAAATAAAGAGGGGCTGGCAGGGCTGCGGGCCTCACCAGGCGGCCAATTTATTAATTTTTTAATAACTTCGGATGTGATTGGGGTCTCCTGAAGTGCCGGGAAAATTTCCCGGGAGGACTGCGAGTTTTGCAAGATCAGGATTGTCTGGCCTGGTTCTTGTCTTGTATTTTATCAGAGCTGCCTTGAAACTCCCCAGACTGCTCCTTGGTAGAGAGCAGAGAGTGGCCGCATGGCCGATTAGCAACGTAAATTCTATTAATACTCATCCAAATGTGAAGATGGTACAAAGTGGTCGGAGGAATTGGCTGCAGAGTGGGGAAGGCTTGACTGTCAAGAAACATGTGCTGTGTTCCATCCGTAGCTTTTGCTGCTCTGGTATAAGTGAGCAGGAATGCAAGGAAACATGCAAAACTGCCTCCCCAGAATATTGGGAAACCTGTTGCTGTCCAAGACTGATTGAGAATTTAGCAGGGCGTGTGAAATCAGTGTCTCAGATTGGTGCATCTGGTCAGTGAAATGAATCTGATTTGGATCCAGGCCAGCTTCGGGAAGAAAATTTTCTTAGCTCAAGATAAATATGATGAAGTATGTAGTGTAGCAACAGGAGTGGGGGAAAAAAAAAAAAAGCACAGTTCAGGAGTAACATCTGGAACTAATGTGTTTGTAAAGAATGTGTTAACGGCACAAATAGCAGGACAGTTCTTGAGTTAATCAGGAATTTTTCTTTGCTGTGCTGATGTTACAGAAGCATTTGGGACGTGTATGACGTGGTTCAGGAGCTTGCTGGCTCCTGGCTGTTAGGGAACAAGGTGCAGGGAAATTCATTCATTTTGATTTGGACTTCCAAAATAAGTTGTGAAGCAAAGAGCATGCAAGCTTACAGGCTGTCAGGTTGAATAAAACTTCAGCTGGCAAGGCAGTGACCTTTGTAATGGCTGGGCCTTTTTCTTGGTTATTTGTGGCATTTGTTATAGCAACAGCACATAAATTGCCCTGCGTTAGTAACATCCAGTACAGCACATGTACATTTATTATCAAATCAGTAGTCCTGTAGACACTAGTAAGAACCAACTACTGAAAAGCTGGTTATTCAAAGCATTTTTACGGCCAAGAAGGCTGAATTTAAGGTAGATATATGGTAGAGTTGGGATGACTTCATGAGGGGTTTCCAGCCAGGATCGATTGTGATCCCCTCGGGAGGGCCTGGGTCTCTTGCTGCTGTGAGTATTGTGAAGTGTCTGGTGAAGTGCGCTGGACTCTGACGGCAGGCAGTGGACTCAGCAAGGTCGCTCTCCTGGAGACCATGGCAAGCCATGTATTGACGGGCAGGCTGCAAATTGAATTCTGTATGAGTAAAGGATACAGAATTGTATCCTGTGTGCCTTAGGAGCATAGTATCCGGTGACACTGTCTAGTAACACCTAGGGCTTGATACTTGGAAGAGCTTGGATGAGTGAGCTGTGAAGCAGATGCTGGCAGTACCAGCCAGCTGCTTATGTGAAGTGTTCCAATGTCCCATGGATGTAATAACAGTTTTGTTGAAGAGTGACAAGCAAATGCACACCCAAATGGAGCAAATGCTGTTTTGTTAAAGGTTTTGCTGTGCATGTGTATCCTGAGTCTGTAAATCTCTATGATGAAAGTGTTTATCAGCACAGTCAGGGAGGTTTTTATGAGTTCCTTTCTCTGAACCTGTCCAAAACAGATTTGTTTTCATGTTGCTTGGAGAATAATGCTGCCTATGGTAAAGCAATCAGCCGAGGCCAGCTGGGGATCCCCAGAGCACTGGTTGTCAACTGGAATGATGTAGTACCTGTGAGGATATTTAAATAACTTCTCTTAGTATTAGAAACACAATGTACATTACAGGGCAGATGGTAGTGACAGTGTGCTCTTGTGTAATACTTGTGCAAGCAAATGGCCACTCAATGAGGAAGGAAATCCTACACATAGAAAAGAGCTGGCTTTGTTGACAGAAACATCANTTTTTTTTTTTTTTTTTTTTGGTTAAAGAATTTAATATATGAGACTTGCTCTGGATGAGCAATCAGGTCTTTTTAGGTAATGGAAGGGTTAACCAAGTAAATTGACTTAATTTGTCAGAGTTGGCAGCTGCTCCCACAAAACCTAAGACCAATCCTACAAATTGGGTTTGTTTGAAGCACAGGGTGGCCCCAAATATTGTGTGTGTTCACAATGTGAAATTACGCTTGCTCTGGGTATCTGGGCCACTGTGGCTGAGATCCATTGTGTACTTGCTGCGTGAGAAGCTGGCTTGGCTATTTATAGCCACAAAGCTGTATTTTGAAAATAACCTTTTCAATTACAGGTGATGTTTCTGAGCCTGCAGCCTGTGTCACTGCCCTCTTTAGAGGCATCAGGTGCTGCATGGACCTGCACTGCAGCCTGTGTCTGCAACCTGTAGGGTGGCTTCAGCTGTACTTTGTCTACCTCAGTGTCTGCAGAATGGATGAACATCAGTCCAGTATTTTCAGTTATTAGCTTACATTATATTCAGTGAATTATTTTTGACAATGATTTTGTGTCTAATGCAGAATGGAAAGGGAGATACTAGTTAAATATGAGTGAACATTTAGAAATCACCAAGAAAACTGCCAGTTGGTGAAATGAACTATTGGTGGGAAATGGGTATGAACTCTTCCTCTGTCTCCTGGATGATAGATAAAACCAAAGAGTAAACTAGTCTGAAAATTGAGTCTTAAGGGAAAAATATTCTGCTGCTTCTAGTTGGGAAAGCATGCTCCAATGTAATAATAGCAATGCTTGTTTGTCTTCAAGGACTTGTTCACAAATGATGACAACAAAGATTGTTTATCCTCTGTCTGTCCTTTGATGATTTACTCTCTGTTTCCCTTTGGCCTGTTCCGAGGAGAAGTGTTGCTCACAAAATAACTCCTGTGTCATTTATAGTACTGTGCAGTACCTTGGTGCTTGCTGTTGACTTTGTTTTCAGGTGCTGGGTGCCTGTGCTAATTCAGGAGCTGCTTCCTGAATAGTCAGGTACTTTGTGCAGTGACTCTGGGTTAGGTGGAGACTGTTTGTTATTCTCAGTTTGTTATTCCTCCTTCTGAGCCAGAGCTGTGGAACTGCAGGCGTGTCTGGTTGCTCCCCAGAGCTTTATAAGGTGGCATCTGTGTCAGAAGGCTTGGGCAATTTTCAGTTGCTGCTCAGCAAGTTTGCCTTTTCCTCATACAGATTGTATGCAACTGTAAGAAAGCAGGAAGCAGCAGAATTTTCGGACAGTCCAGAAACCAGACAGAAGTAATAACACTCTGCCCCATTTCAGCAGTCTGTAGACTGTTGGAAGAGGCATTGATGTGCTAACACTGGAACAAAATCTGGGGACTTGAGGGGAAGGAGGAAAGGATTCCCCCAACCACTTCCATGTTCAGCTAAACATGTCCCTAGGTGCCACAACTACACACTTTCTGAACACTTTCAGGGATGGTGATTCCACCATGTCTCTGGGTAACCTGTGCCAGGGCCTGACCACCCTTTTTGGCAAGAAATTTTCTATAATGTTCAGCCTAAACCTCCCCTGGCACAGCCTGAGGCCTTTCTGTCTCATCCTATCCCTTGTTCCCTGGGAGCAGAGACCAACCTCCCCCGGCTGCCCCCTCATGTCAGGGAGTTGTGCAGAGCTGGAAGGTCCCCCCTGAGCCTCCTTTTCTTCAGGCTGAGGCCCGTCTGCTTCTTCAGCCATTCCCAGCTCCATTCGTTTCCCTGGACACAAAATTTCTTTATCACCAAAAGGTAACAGCCAGTCTGTGCCCTGAAAGGTGAAGAGATAAGACAACTTACAGTGGCATGACAACTCTGAAATGAATGTTCAGGTGCCCCATCTTTGGAGCATCACAGCTGTGGTTTAAGGTAGTTCAGCTTCTGATCTTTAAATTGGTGATGATAGCATCATAAATCAGACTGCATTTTTTAGGAGTGGGTGGCTGCATTGCCTAAAAATACATTAATTCCTGAAATAGAAGGTTGTCTGGGGAGAATCACACTTTTCCCACCATACTGTGCAGAGTTCATTTATGAAGGTGTTCTGCCAGGAAAAATAAAGTTGCAAGCTTCTTGTGCTGCATGTAACGCTGCTTGTCAAAGTGAAATATGGCACTGTCAAAAATAGGGTTTATCACTAGGGTGAGTGAAATGGGGTTTTTGGGTTTCAGTTATAAATGGGAATTCAGTAGCATGTACAAGCCACAAGGGCTCTAAATAAAGAGAGAGCTTGGGAGATGCCTACAATACACCGGGAGTTTGAGACAAAATAGTTAAAATCTGAAGTGCTATTTTATCAATCTCATGCCTTTATTTTCTTCCTTTTGGCTTACTCAGTCCCTGTTTTGCCTTGATGTTTTCATCAAAGGTTCTATTGTCTTTCCCTTGCATCTCTTATTTCCAAGCAATCTCCTGAGTGGGCAGAATTAACTGTAGACTATACAAACTAACTTTGAGCTGCTGTTAGAGACTGGGAGAGCTGCTACTGCTGGCAGGAGGGCAAGAAACCTTCCCCTGGTTTGGCTTGGGGCACTTTCAACTGGTTGGTTTGGCTTCTAGAAACCGAAGACAGCCACATCATTTACTCAATACTGGGTGCCTGAGAGGAAACTCTGCATTTTAGTAAGTAGGTGGATATTTGGGAGGGGAAATGTGCATCTTCATTGCTTCCTTCCTCAGCCTTTGTTTATCTTACCCAGTGATTCCATGCTTCAGGCTCTGCTGCTCCCTGTAAACACTGGGAGCCGGTGGGATTTTCAGCAACAACTTCATGGCAGCAGCTGGAAGTGCTGATCCTGGTCCCTTAGTGCCACCTGTGGAAAGGTTCTCCACTAGAGCTGCTGGGCAGTCTGGAGTTCTGGCCTCACATAGAAAGCTCCTTTGGGAAGCGAAGGTTTTTTAAGGAAAGCTCCTTGTGCCTAATGTATGCTGAAAGCTTTCTGATTTGTCCAGATGGAATTCTTGAGCCAGCGTCAGAGGTGGAGACAAGTTTTCTTGCTGTATACTTGCCTGAATCAATATGGTTTGATAAGATAGAAAGCCAGCTCAGCAAAAATGCAGGTATGAGCAATGAATGCAATGCCTGGACAGTCCCTGCTCTAGCAGCACAGGGTCCTGCTGGCATGGCTGGAAACATTCAGTGTTTGTGCTCAAACATTTAGTACATTTATGTGCAGAAATCTAAGCAGTAACCTAGATGAAACTCCTGTCATCCTGGCATTATTTTTTGCAATTTATAATGCTTTTTGCTTATTTTAACGGGGAGTGTTGGGGATGGGATCTGTTTCTATTTCAAACACAGTTTTACGGGTTTAAAATCCAGATGAGGTACTGTGGAGCTTGTGAGACATCACAAGTGCTGTGTTTTGTAATATACTGAGATAATAACTGACTAATATTAAAATATAGGACTTCTGAGTTGGTTTGCTGGTTCCCAATTGAGGATTATTATATACCATTAGTCAAAAAGGCTTGTCAGACTGTGTATATTAGAGCCATCAGTTTTAAGAAGTTTGGGAGAGGGGAATATTACATAAGTGGTTGTATAGATTGGTATTTTATTCTTTCTAACTTTTGTATACAAGTGAGGGCAGGTGGAACATTAGATAGTCTGAAACACGGTTTTTAAAAAATTGTGTTTGTGCAGAGGGCTGGAGTAAAAATTAAAGAGAAACACAGAGCCTTTCAGGGGAATGGCAGCCCTGGCTATGCAATGACAGCATCCCCAGCTGAGTGAACCATTTGACCTAGTGATGATGATATGGCCCCAACATGGTGAGGATGCCCAGTATAAATCCTGGGGTCTGAGTCTGCAGTTTATTTTGAGCTGTCCTTGTAAAGGGAGGTGCCACAGCTGTCNCTGCAATCTCCTTTCTTGGGCTGCAGCAAACTGATCTGCACAGGGAGGAAAGGTGAAGCTTGCAGGAGGAGCTGGGCCATGGAAAACCAGCTTAGCAGGAAAACCTGACTTGTTAAAATTTTGAGACCAGGTTGGACAGGGCTTTGAGCAGCCTAGCCTAGTGGAAGGTGTTCCTGTCCATGGCAGGGCTTTCAATGAGATGAACTTTAAGGTCCCTTCCAACCCAAACCAGTTTGTGATTCTAGGAAGGAACGATTGGTGGGGATTTAGGTGCCTATTTTCATGGGGTTCACTTCAGCATGAATGGACTTAAGAACAAACTCATGGTGAGTATAGTCTATCCAGGCCTGTGCAGAGATGTTTCAAGCTGCTGTGAACTTGAAATGGAAGCAGTGGGACCCTGAGTATGACTGTGAGCTCCAACTTCCATAGCTTCAGGGAGCCAAAATTTATTTCCTCCCTCCACTCCTGAGATGTCCCACCTCTTACTGTGGTGAAACACGACCTTTCTTAAATACTTAATACTTAAAATGTTTTTCAGTGGAAATTTGCTTTTCTGCATTTCCAGACTAATGAGCACAATACCTCACATTGCTAACAGCCAGATCCTGGGAGTCAGGCTTCTCTTTTCACATCAAGCTGTTGACAATCATGGACATCAAAATTCCTGATTTAGACACCTATGTAATTTCTCATGTAAGTTTTCAGTCATAATAATTGTAATGTGCAGTGCTTACAAGTCATCTGTATTTTAGAAAATACATCCATGTGTTCTCTTGTTAAATATTTTCTGGTAAAACNATAAAGAAATAATCCATGGGGAGAGATTCAGTCTGCCAAAAGTGTTATTTTCCAAGATGAAACAATTCAGAAGGACAGTCAGTGCTTGGCAAAACTGGCATATATGAACTAGGGAGACAAGAGAGAGCTCATATGTGACTCCAAAGCTCAGCAGTTAAATGGTTTTGTCTCCAGCTTGGGCCAGCAGATTTTGTGCAGCCACTGCAGGAGAAAGCAGTGGGGGAGGAGAGGGCAGAAGCTGGTGCTAATGTTTTTAATTTCTCATTTACTATCAGGCAGCACCATACGGAGCAGAACGGAGCATATAGAGGAAAGAGGGATGGATGCCATTTTTATTCCTTGAGCTTCTTGTCAGATGAAAAGGAAAGTGAATTCTCTGCAGGTAGCTTGAGCTTTGCCAAAATAACTGAAAATTCACTCTTTAAGAGTAAATGCTATGATTTATTTTTCTTTAATGCTGAGTTGTGTGGGATTTTTGTAGCTTGTTTCTTGTGGCTGGACAAAATAGAACGCTCC
Organism: Horornis vulcanius; assembly: GCA_013401035.1. NCBI lineage: Eukaryota > Metazoa > Chordata > Aves > Passeriformes > Scotocercidae > Horornis > Horornis vulcanius. The sequence goes on along the minus strand of VZUA01018941.1, from coordinate 3,391 downwards.
TAACTTCTAGGAGTCTCACTGGAAATGTTTCTATAATACAATAAGCTGACCTTGCAGAGGGACACAAGCAGCTTCAGTGTTGCAGCATTCAGCCTTGCTCATAAATCTTTGTGAGATGTACAGAATGCAGAGTGACCACCTGCCATTAGCTTTTTATGTGTCACTGCCTTTTCAGGGTAGAACTAAACCTGGCCCCTGTCCAATCACCTGGGCCAGAGCATTGATTTGCCACAGTGATTGCTCACTATCCATTTCTGGAATCTCTCTGAAGCCACCTCCTGTTTATAATTTGTCATTCCCTGCTGTATCAGTTAATGCAATTTCGTATCAAAGCCTGATTTTTTTTACAACTGAAATGGTGGGATAGCAGCAAGTCTTAGTACAGGCTTGTCTAAACACAAGTGCTGGCTCAGTGAGGGGATTCTAGCAGTGGTTTAGGGAAGGTGACCGTGTGTGGGCTCTGCCCAAACCTAGCTTATGTCTGTTTAGTTTTGACCTGTAAATAGAGTAGCATCACCCAGAGGAATGTAAACCAGCATGAAGCTGGTAGGGCCTGCACAGGGAGCTGCTTCCAGTTCACCACATGGATGAATTGAATTGTGCTTGAATTGAAGCATCCAGAAGTGCTGCTGGTTTCATTCTGAGGTCAAAGTGTGAAGCATCTTCATCTTCCAGGATTTAAATTCATGTGGATTGTCAGCCTTACCTAAAACAACTGTTAATGATGAATTATCTTGAGTGACAATTATATAAAGGGGGAACTTTATAAAAAAGCAGCTTTTTACACAGGTAGATAGCAATAGGACAAAGGGGAATAGTTTTAAGCAAGAAGTGAAGAGGTTTACATTGGAGAGGTTTACATTGGATATTGGGAAAAAAATTCTTCCCTGTGAGGGTGATGAGGTCCTGGCACATGTTGCTCAGAGTAGCTGTGGCTGCCCCACTCCTGGAAGTATCCATGGCCAGGTTGGACAGGGCTTGGAGCAGCCTGGGCTAGTGGAAGGTATCCCTGCCCATGGCAGGGGAAAGAACTGGACAAGCTTTTGGTCCCCTTCAAACCCAAACCTGCCTTGGATTCTGTGATCTCTGACAATTTGATACTTCGTGTGAGACATGTAAACAGGGATTTCCCCCTGTGAGGTTGGTAGGACTGGGGAGCTCTGACCCAGCTGGCTGTGAGTGCTGTGACTTGCTTTAATTGTTCTGGTATACCCAAATATATATGTGTATGTATACATATATATTTATATCACTGCTCTGAGTTACATTGTTAGCAGAGACCCTGCCTGTGCCAACAGAAATAATCAGAATATTTATCTTAAATACTGTTGTGGTACTAGAGGGTCAAATGTTGTAAATTTTTATTTAAAAAGCCATTTTTTTGACCCCATTTTTTCTGTGGTTTCTGTGAGATGACACACTCAGCGTGGACAGCTTTGGTGTTTTTGCGGATAGCAACTAAATCTGAGCAACTGGTTGCATTAGCAGAACCAACACATGTCCAGGAAGAGGTGCACATCCTGAGCCTGGGTAGGAGTCTGACTGCACCTGTGACACACTTCACACTTGCCAACTGTCTGATATAATTTTTTTTTCAAGTGCTGTGAATGTGCCAGTAGTAGTTTCTGTGCTTGTGAACCCTAGGCTCTTACTTGAGCCTTTTAATGAATATCACAAGTGAAGTTGGTATGACTGACATGTATTAATGTAATCATTGGTGTTAGCAAAATATATTCCACTGGCCAAGATGCTTTCAAAGCAACTTGATGGCAGTGAAATACTACATTCTATTCTATTACCAGATCATCTTCCATTTTTTATGCAAGATGTGGGTTTTAAGATTCTGCAGCAAATATTTCAAGCAGAATTATGAGTTCTGGGCTGATATAGCTCTCTAGAACAGAGGTAGAAAGAGCTGCTGACTTGCTTTGAAGGGAAACAGTGTCTGGGTTAAACCTCCAAAGCTGGTTCCATCACTTGTTGCTGGCTTTCAGTTCTTTCCTGGCTTCATGCTCCTTCCCTCTGTTCTCAGGAAGCCGACTGATCTGCTCCATGCTTCAGCCAGCTCAACTTAGTGTGGTTCTCATCGTACCCTTTTAGGGGAATCTGTGTACCCTGCAAGGCTTTGAAAGGTAGAAGTCATGTTCAAAGGGACTGTTTCAAAGGCTTTTGAAAGTCACTGTTGAGTTGCAGAGTCTCTTCCAGACAGTTGTATGAATGGTCCATAGAAGCAGTTTATTGTGGCTGCATGGCCTCTGTTCCCTTACACTCCCTGAGAGCTTGGCAGGTCGTTTGCTGCAGAACTGCTTTACAGCCAGCTGCCTCAGTCTGTGCTGGTGCAAGGGCTTATTCTGTCCTGGGGCAGGACACTGTGTGCCTCTCTTGTCCTTTATAAACTCTCCATCAGGCCCTTTGTCCAGTCTGTGTAGATCCCTCTGAGAAGGATCTCCTGCCCTAGCCATGCCAGCAGTTTGATATCATCTGCAGACTTGGTGAGAGTGCTCTCTGTCCTATAATTGTTGTTAATAGAGTTTGTTAATGAAGACTTGGATTTGTATTGACCCTATATCAGCACTGAGGGATGCTGCTGGTAATCAGCTGCTAGTTGGACTTTCTAGAGCTGATCGCTTTTTGAGCCTGACATTCTTGCCAACATCAGTTGTCTGCTTCTGCAGTCCAGCTCCTGCTTGTTGAAAACACTGGCAGAGACAGTGTCAAAGGTGTACCACACTTGCTCTCCTGTTCTTGTCACAGGCAGCTTGGAGTGCAATCAAGTTAGGCAAGATTTGCCACTGGTAAATCTACTCTGGCTGTTCATCACCTGCTGGAAATGGCTGTCAGGAAGATTTACTACACAGCCTTTCCAGGGGCTACGGTGAGACTAGGGGTCTGATGTTCCCTGGATCCTTCTAACATGGTGGGATGGTGTTTGCATGTCATTAGGCCTCCCTTTGTCACCATGACCTTTGAAAGCTGACAGTGATTTGCAGCGACATCAGCTAGCTCCCTCGTAAGCCGTATCTGCATCCTACTTGGTCTCAAAAGTGGTCCATGGTCATTCCTTCTCCCTCATTCTCTAGATTGAGGCTCTGGTGCTGCACAGTGGAGCTAACAGGACAAGTCTGTGCTTCCTGGGACCTGCACTTGGGCCATTTTCTCAAGCATGTGTCCATGTTGTTGGACCAGGGCTGTCGTCTGGAGTGCTGCTGGAGTTGTGGGCCTGCAGGAAGCTTCAGCCATGCTTGCCTCTTTGCAGTGACTGTCAGACATTCCTAGAATGACAGAACTATGGAATGGTTTGGGTTGGATGGGCCTTTCAAGATTGTCTTGCCCCTGCCATGGCAGGGACATTTTTCATTAAACCAGGTTGTTCAAAGAAAGCCCTGTCCAA
>VZUA01018937.1:0-17158 GCA_013401035.1 Horornis vulcanius | reverse complement strand
TAATTCATTGAAAATACTGGGTTTAGAAGTTCAAAAGTATTGTATTGTAATTTTCAGAAGCATAGAAGAAAATACACTTTGCTGTTTGATAAGACTTGCCCATGCAAACAATGATAAATGAGCTGTCATTTACTTTCTTTGCACAAAGACCAGCAGATTAAAATTTGGAACAAGCAAGTGTATGCAAATACTAAAACAAATGTATGTTTTACTATCTAACTGGTTAACAAAATGACAGTGCCACATTTGAACAGAAGTAATTTTAATTCTGCAATGATTCAGCTTAAAGGGACACTGTCAAGTAATTAGGGCTGAAAATGCTTTTGCACATGGGAATGGCCTGGAAATAAAATTTAAAATAAGCACATACAGTCCTGAAGAATATGTTACTTACTTTTTGTCAGTAGTTTGCTTTAATGCACCACCTCTCAAAGTGCAGAGACAACATTCCTAAAAATAGAAATAGAGTAGAAAAAAGTGAGCTCTAAGGATGGTTTACAAATCAGTTCTATTCATTTGATCTTGAGGATAAGAAAACTGCTAATTTAATTAATTACAGGGTTACAAACTGTCACTTCTAAGCATAGCACTTCCTTACAGGGGAAAAAAAGGCAGTAACAAAAGGGAACTCATACAACCTAAAGAAAAAAGGCATTTAAGTATTACTAACAGACAAAGTGATAGAATCAATTTGAAATGTAATTTAACCAAACAAAATCAACACCAAAAAACCAAACAAACAAAAAAAAATCCCCAACACTTTTAATCAGTACTGCCATAGAAAGGCTGGAAACTGCCATACATTTTACAAAGGTAAAAATGAAGTACTATGGCATATAATTAGTTTAATAGAAGTTACTGAGAAACTGAGCCCTAAACTATTGATCTAGCTCAAATTATTCTTTTTCTTGCAGTATACCTTCACTGCTTTGATTTTCAGTACAACTCCATCTCTTTCAGGGCACTCAGCAAGGTGTTCAGCAGTCCCCAGATAATGTGACAAAAAATATGGCTTTTACTACCTCTACTTAAAACTGAGCTTTTGAATAGATACACTCTTTTCTTCTTTTCAACCCTTCACTCCTTCTCTTCTGTCTTCTCCATTTCTGAATCTATTCTTTCCCTTTATTTCTCTTTTTTTTTCCTCTTGTCCCTTGAGAGGAGCTGATGAGAAAGTGTTTTGAACATTAACTATTTTTCTCTCTGCCTGTTTTTCTGGTCTCTACAAGGAAAAAATGTTCAAAATAGAGTCAGGATATTCTGTGATACTATGACTACATGAGACCATGTCTTTTGAACCCCTACGCTTAAGATGTCCTTGCAGGACAAACAAGCAAACCAAACAAAATCACAAACAAAGCCAACCCAAGGAACTTTATGTTATACTCCAGTCTGATCTTATCCTAAAAATTTCAACCATGAAGACTACAAATGTGTGCCAGAAATTTAACTGAATTCTATATTATGTTTCTTATGAAAAACATCTTTCCTAACCATAAAAAAAATGCTTTCTTGTGACAATTGGATCTTCTTTATTATTCAAGCACAAAAATTTCACCTTGCCAGCCAAAACCACGGAGAAAAAAAACATCCTTTTATGGAGCACACTTTTAACTACTTAATATCAGTGTAGAGTTTTAAAGAAGAGAATTAAGGTTCATTATTCTATCCACAACAACCTTAGGATGAGAACTAGCATGTTCCAGATCACATTTCCCTTTCTAGAAGTAAACGCTGACTCCCTCATTAAATCAGGAAACTCAAAGGCTCAAAACTATACCGCTTTCAGTAAAGTACCACTACAGTCAAGGAAAATTTGTCTCTATTTGGCATTCAGTTCTGAAAGTCAAGCAGTTATATGTAAAAAACACATCATGAAACTGTATGGAGATCCATAACATTACCTGGGATTTTGAAGACTACCTTAGCACAACCACAGGGTTACATTATGGTACTGCATCATCTTCAATCTGATTCACCTTAGAATCTTCCTTACAAATAGCACAGAGAAAACATGGTTCTTCAGTTCTTTCTTTGACTGATTTTGTCACCCTCAATGTCACCTGTTGCTACCAGTGTCATCTATCTCTATAAACACAGCCTGGTCACTGTCATAGTGAGATACTAAAAAACTGGGTCCAGTATGTTGATTTTATATATGAAAATTGTGGATGCAAGATAAAAACAGTTAAAATGGATGGGCATACATTTCCATGACTATATGAGAGTAACAAAATAAATATCCCAAAGCAGCATAGAAAATTATATGTAAAATGGAACAGCCATTCTGGAAGAAGCAGACACTATGATCTCCTAAAAAAGGAGCCATGCAGGTCTTCCTGGAAATCTGATCCCCAAACCATTTGCAGTTGTCACGGTAGCAGAAAATGGTTTTTGTATTCCAGATGTCACAGTGCCCAAAATTTGCTACTGTCTCTTTAAGACCCTGTCTCTTTAAGATCCAGAAAATGGAAATACAGGGAGGGCATTGCCAAGATCCCTTAAAAGTCAGAGCCAGGAAGCAGGGAGCTCTCTGCTGGCAGCCTTTGCTGATGGCAGAGGCTCCTCTTCTGAGGAGGTTGCTTCTCACAGTTGGTTTTGTTTTTTTGGATTTTTTTTCTGGGCTTGCAACAGTAGCCACTTGGAAAAACAGCATTTTGCACTGAAACCTGTTTCGTAGTGATCTCTATACACCTGTCCCAGGGACCAGGTCACCCCACATCTGATGGACCAGCTCTTCTACTGCCCCCAACACTTGTGCAGTGTGGTGGACATCAGCAAAAACACCAGCAGAGCCCGGCAGACAGCAGCAGGAGGCAGAGGGTGCTGGCACTGATGCCACATGCACAGGCACTTATCTGCCACTAGAGTGGCTCCAAAAGCTCCTGCTTTCCCAGGAAGGTTCCTTCTTTCTTTCCCTTTGTCTCCCAGATGCTGTGGTCAACTGAATGCACCATCGTGGGGTAGAGAGATGATGCCATTCTCCCTGTGTCTTTCAAGCCACATAGGCACCCTGGTGGGCACCATCTTCTAAATGCAATTTCTACCACTTTGCATCTCTCTTTGTTTCCCAAGACTTCATGAGATTCAGCAATTTTGTATCTAGTGATTATTTACTGGTTTGGGTTTTTTTTGCTTGTTGCTGTTTTGCTTGTTAGTAAACTGTTATTTTTTTCACTTATTACCTACTGGCATTTGTTCCTTACTGGTGGAAAGGGAGTGGTTGAATCTAAGAGGAAGTAACTGATTTTATTGTGTCCAGCTCTTTATACTGTCTTAAACCAAGACAGCAGTTCTGCAGAGCATGAACTTTTACAATTTAGACATAGAATAACATCTGCAGACTGGGGAAAAGAGCATGAGTCTAACTCATCAGAAATCTTTGCACGGAAAAAACTTCATTCTCCATTTTCAAATGTGAATATTCAGGGAATTCCTCACAAATTCTTTTTAATCTGAGTACCTTCTTAATATTGACCATAAAAATACTTTAACTCTGCTTTGCAAAATAAAAAGTGCATTTGCTCCTGTTTTAAGAGCTTTAACATTCTTAGGTCACTTTACTTCAAAATTTGTTACTTGAAAAATGATGACTTTTTTTTCTGTTTCTAATGGGTATTTTTCACTTTTACAGAAAACTTTCATTAGATCATCTGCTGTGTAACTTACTAATGCAACTACACTGGGAATCCAAGGCCCTAAAGAAATTTTGCAAATAAATTTTACAAATAAATTCAGCTAAAATAACAAGGAGGAGACAGAAATCATATCCTTAGCTACTAACTACAGAACTTTGACATTAGGTTAAAAAATAAAATAAAGAAAATATATAGAAAGAGGAAAAATTAAAGGGAGTAGAGCAGCCCAAATGAAAGAGAAGTTGACTCTAAATACCCTCATTACAAGCTATAAAAAGATTAGCCTCATAAAGGACCTATAGAAACCAAATATTATGTCCTCTAAAAAAACCACCTAAACATATCTCTGGTGAGCAGAAAGTTGTTGGTAGGTACTTGTTCACTGCCTGCCAGACACAGGATATAAGCAATTAGATTCCTGAGAACTAGTAAATTTCACCAGTGTTCATAACAAACCTGTGTGAGTAGGAACACAGATTTAAAGCCCATTAAAACTATTTTGTTAATTATGCTTGCATTGTAACATATTACAGAATCACTAGGTTGGAAGAGATCTCCCAGATCATCAAGTTCAACTCATGCCCCAACACCTCAACTAGACTACAGCACCAAGTGCCACATCCAATCTTTTTTTAAACACATCCAGGGATTCCACCACCTCCCCAAGCAGATCATTCCAGCACCTTGTCACTTTATTACCCTTTCTGTAAAAAGCTTTTTCCAAATATCAAACCTATGTTTCCCTTGGCGCAGCATTCTGTCAGTTGTATTATATTCAGGCAACATGGTTATTAGTGTAACTTCTGTTTCAATATACTAAAATTAATGAAAACTCAGAGGACTTGACACTAACAGAGACTAATATTCCTAATAAATGTATATGTGCCACGGGTGGCAGTGAAATAACATGTGAATTAGTAATTATTATCCATGTTATTATCCATGAAGCACATAGGCCTGCTGAGGTAGTCCAGTGCTCCAAAAAACACCTCCCCTGTGAAGACAGGCTGAGAGAGTTGTTCAACCTGGAGAAAAGTAGAGAAGGTTGTGGGGAGACCTCACTGTGGCCTTTCAATACTTAAAGGTGGCTTATAAAAAAGATGGGGAAAAACATTTTAGAAGGAGAATGATTTTAAATATAGATGGACCTAAGGAAAAAGTTTTTGACAGTGGAACACTGGACCAGATTCCCCAGAGAGGCAGTGAATTCCCCCTCCCTGGAAACATTCAAGGTCAGGTCATACAGGGCTGTCTCGGTTTTGAAATAGAGGTGTCTGCTAAGGAGGGGGCAGGACCTCCTTAGGAAATGTGGAACTCAAATCCCCTCCCTCCAAATTATTATAATTTAGGAAATTAAAGGGACTTTCAGGCAGAGTTATGGGGATAGGGATAACAGTTCTTTACTAGTATTTATAACAGTGCAAACAAACAACAACAATTACAGCAATAATCCTAAACAGAACCAGGCAAGACCTCGAGGGGCTTTGTTCTCACAAAGCTCGGGGCACTCTGATCCCGCTCGGGAGCACCAGGCTGGGACGGTGGAACAATCCCGGGCCGGGGGTGGGAGCAGAAAGCTCTGCGGTGGTGGCTGGAGCGGCAGGGATGTCCCAGCAGGGGAGGGGACACAGCGCCGCAGGAACCCTCAAAGCAGCGCCGAGGGAACGGCGGCGGCAGGACAGGGTCGGCCCAACAGGGCAGGAGAAGATGGACTCAGCTGTTCTGGGGCTCAGGAGCCGATGATGGCAGACTTTGTCAGGACCGGAGCCAGTGGAGACAAGGAGAATCCTCCCGCAGCAGCAGCCAGACCTGCCCTCTGCAGTGCCAGGAGCAAGAGAGGGGAACTGCCCCACCCTGTCCTTTCCTGCCTTGGTCAAGCACCCATCAGCACCCAGCAATTATTCCCTAGCAACCCACCGGGGAAAAAATTCCACAAGCGAAAAGGAAACAAATACAACCCCCAACAAGGGCTCAACCAATCTAATTGCTCATGGCAGGGAATTTAGACTAGACAACCTATAAAGGTCCCTTCCAACACAAACTCTTCTCTGATTCTGTGTTCTTATAGAGAAAGAGTGTATCTGTGCATCCCTGTGTGCCTGCTGTCAGCCTATATGTAAAAATCAGGAGAATAATGCATCTCATTATAAAGCACCACCTCAGAAGGTATCCAATCTCTCATTCATTATTACTTAGCAAATCCTTTAAACAAGTAATTTTGTCATTTGTATTTGCATTAAATAATAATTTCACAAGCATATTATTTTATACATATCTAAATTAAATCTTAGACCATTTTAAATTGCTCATCTCCTTAAAAAATCTCCGTAACATTCTAGAATTACAAGAAGGTTTTCTCTCTTCCAGTATCTGTATAAAGTAAGATATCTCCATATAATTCACAAGTTTTATACAGTAATCTTTCAGCTTTTTAATGGAAATGATGCAGTTTTTTCATAACAATATGTATCACATTCACTGTTTCGGGATTAATGTTTCCCTTTGCTTTCAAGGAAACATCTTTGCAACCAGCAACCCTAATCTCACTTCTCTGCTTCAAGCACTGCAAGGAATTGCTAAAAAACCTCAAGTCAGTGTGAATTAACCATGCTTCCTTTGGTACACACATCCAAAAGATGGATCACCTTTTCTGAAAGTGTACTTTGCTACTCAGGCGTAGCTGCATATTAATTATTGTTGCCTGGATAAGTATTACACAAAACCCAACCCTGTTCACACTCGTTTATATTTTAAAATTAATATGTTTGCTTATCTTTGAGTATTTTTTAGTGTCTGCCAAAACTCAGTCATACTCACGGTAATGCTTACAACAAGCAGTTTTCATACTTCCATATTCCCATACTTCATCAGCAATAGCTATCTCCATAGAAGACAGGAAGCTGTCTGTCACAGCAAGGCAATATAGAAATCAGCCAAGCCATAGCAGAAGGATATATATTAAGTCATCTAACAGTTATTTTTATTGAAAACTATGACCATGCAGCACACAATCCCAGTTCTTGTTAAAATGCTATTTCTCGTTTACTAAGGTTCTGTAAATTACAATAGCATCCCCAAAGAATTACATTTATCCAGTTAAATGAAAAAGAAATTTATGCTTATGTCAGTGGAAGACAGGGTAAACTAAAATATATGTTACTCTTAATGAACTGTGCCTCACACATTTTCAAAAATTTCCTCTTAAAATGTAGTTTCCATAAGCAACCTAATAATCTCTTCCAGCTTTTTGGCATCCATGCTGTTAGGGAGCTTTTCATTAAAAATAACAAGTAGATTCCCCGCTTAAGCCTTTTCCTTTTTCCTTTATGCATGATAAACATAAAAACCCCAAATTGTCCCTTTAGTTTTTTGACATTTTCCATCTATAGATTCTTAGTCAGTTAAACAACCACAATTTTTCCACCTAACTGACTTAATCTGTGGCCATGTTATCCCTTCTGAAAAGCAGCGAGAGCAGATCTTCAGTGATGTCAGGCAAAGTATGTTTCATTTTTATCCCACATCTGGGGAGATGTGCTTACACAGCCACGACTTGTGTAGCACATGGACAATAATCTTCAGGATCTTTTCTACAGCAGCAGCTGACATCGCTGCTCTGTAATCCTTTGTCTCTATATTCTAGCTTCAGTATCTTGCACTTTTCTCTGATTACCTCTTTTTTCTAGGTTATCTCAGTAATTTATTAAGATCATGTTCATTTCTGATTGCCCTTACTTCAAAAGGCCTCAGTAAAAATAAGCCAAAAGCTGTCTTCAGCAAACATCTGCAACAGCTTCTGCGAAAGGGGTAACTATGCAGGCTGTGGCTGGTCAAGCCAGTAAAAAGATTGTGTAATGCTTGACAGATGTGACTGAAAAAATGAGACTTGGAAAAGGGCTTGACTAGATACTTCAATAAGAAGGTAGATGCTATCAAAGGAAACTAGCAGCAGATTCAAAACAAACAAACAAAAAATCAGAAAGATTCTTCACACAGTCTGTGTCTAACCCACATTGCCAGATGTGGGTACTAAAATTTTACACCATTTGAGAAAGAAGCTGCATAAGTTCATGAAAAAGAAATCCAACAACAGTTACTTTTTACTAAGGAAATAGAAAGATACTGCCTTTGGTAAAGACAAATTCTTATTTCCACATTGTAGGATATTGAAAAAGCCATTAGGAATGCTTGCTCAAGACACATATTATTCATCAGGTACTAATTTCTTGCTGTGAAAGAGGGAATAACAGACTTCAGCTTAATTTTTATGGCACATTTCACTTTTCTACATAACCTGCAGTTTTAAACCTTCATATGCAGAAACAATACCTAGATATTAATGAAAATCCAAATGCTTGGCACCAAGCATGCACTGAAATACATATTACATACAATACACATTTAATTTTCCCACTTTGTGATCCCAAAACCCCCCAAGAATTGCAACTTTACTAATATATTATTATCATCTTTTTAATAAGCTACTGTGGTAACTTTATTGTCACAGCTTTATTTAGCAGTGATTTTACCTAAAGTAGTATTTTTAAATAATTTCAATATATTTTGGCTAGTGATTTGAAGCATTGCATTAGAAAGAACAATAAAGATCATCTAGTCCAACTCCCCTGGCATGGTCAGGGACACCTTCCTAGACCAGACTGCTCAGAGCCCCATCCAACCTGGATTTGAACACTTCCAGGGATGGGGCATCCACCACTTTTCGGGTCAACCTCAAGGTAAAGAATTTCTTCCTTATATCTAATCTAAATACTCCAATGCTTTAAAGTCACTACCCCTTGATAATGTCTTAAGCACCAAGTAGGACGCTACCTACTCAGCAAATAATATATTTCCACCCTTTTTTCATTAGCTATTTTTGCTGTCAATTGACTTTTTTAACTAGTATCTAAAATTCTAAGAAAAGTGGTTAGGAAAGTTTTGGGGTTTGTTTTTTTCCCCCTGAAATATCTCTAATAAGAGGTCAAAACAGTTTCAAGAGTCAACTGCTCCAAAGATGCATCACAAAAATGCCGATTTACTAGTCTCCTTTAAAAGCAACTAATTAAAACAGGCCATCTAATGTTCAACTCTGCCACAGCTAAGTCAAGTAGATACAAATTGTAGGGATATGGCTGTTAAACATATTTTGTCTTCTTCAAGCCATTCTGGTTAGCTTTTTAGATAGAAACCTCTGAACTGAAAACATCCTTAGTCTTCCATCTTTTCTCTCAATTTCATTGTAATGCCCAAGGTCGCTCTCCTAGTAGTATTAACACACATGTGCATTTGGATAATGCATTGCTACATTCTAGCTATTGCATTTTCCCAGCTTATTTATATTTGCATCTATATTTATCCTTCTCTAAAGAGAAATGAGTTGGTGTTTCTCTTGAAAATGTTGTTTTCAGCAATGGTCCACTAATGATTATGTCAATCTTTCTACACCAAGGGAATAATTTTCACTTGGAAAATAGCTTTTGAAATTACTGAATTTCAATTCAAAGTCCACTACTATATCCACTTCAAGCTATTACCTTCAGAGGCTAACTTTCTTTTTTTTAGTGACCAAATATTTGCAAAAAATAATAAACCGCAATAATAAAAATCAATGTTTATCTAGTAAAAGATTCAGATTCAGTTTCCTGAAAAGGAGCACCATTCTTAACAGAGTTGCTATATGCCATCAGTATAACTCACAACCTTCATTTGTATTGTGATTAAAGTTCACACCGATCACGGAGGCTGAGTAATTCCATGAAAGAGATACCCACCACAGGCTAATATTATTTAATGTGTAGAAAGATCTTTGGCTGCAAGCTTAAAGTTCTTGAAAATAGAGGGTGGCCACGCTTCTTTTATGGATGAACATTTTACTCTTTCAGATGCATACAAGTCTGTTCAAGACACCAACCTTTGGGAATTTAAAGTTTACAAATCATCAGCTACCTAAGTTTTACATTTTAGTAACCTAATCCTGCAATCCTTCGGTCTGCCCTGCCCTTGATTTAGGTATAGCCAAAAAATTCCTTGCAGTTGTAGCTCCCATATCATGCCAATGTAAAGCAACAATATAAAGAGCAAGTAGTGTTTCACTACACTGTCCACATCATTATTTACAGCCATCTCCAAGATTGCAAAGAGCAGGAGAGAGCTGGCTGGGATAAGGAGACTTCAAAATGACAGAAAAGAGATGTGAGATGGAAAATGGGAATATGGAGAGAATTCCACAGCTGAAGAAGGAATGAGAGCTGAGACTGAGACTGAAATGAAAATCAAAATACTCATTTAGATAGCTGGAGTAAAAATAACTCTCACACTTGACAGGGTACTATGTATCTTTTCTCCCTAGAATGTGCATAACATGAAGTAAAACACAAAAAGTATAAAATGGAGACTATTAGATCCCTGAATTTGAAGTATTTTCTGCCATAGTGGTTATTGGTCACTCAGATCTAGAAAATTCTTATAGTAGAAAGAGCAATTGTTCCCAAGCAATTGAAAGATTATACTTTCCCCTTCAAAGAGGAGTCAACAAGAAAAAAATATGACACTAGCTTTCCAAAAATGTTAAATAAGCCATTGAAAATACAAAACTGATCATTCTTCCTGCAAAATATAGAGAGACTGCAAAAATCACTTTTACACAGAGGAAAACACCTGGAGCAATTCCAAGCACAAATACAGTCTGGGTGGAGAATCGATAAAGGTCAGCCCTGGTGAGAAAGAATTGGGACTGCTGGTTGACCAAAGCTCAGTTGTGAGCTGGCTCACAACCTGGAAAGCCAACCACATCCTGGATTGCATCACAAATAGTGTGGCCAGCAGGTAAATGGAGGTGATTGTGGTCCTCTAAGAGACCCCACCTGGAGTTCTGCATCCAGCTCTGGGACCCTAACAAAAGACCTGCTGAAGAAGGTCTTGGCCACAGAAGGCCAAGAAAAAGATCAGGAGGCTGGAGCACTTTTTCTGTGTAGACAGGCTGAGAGAGTTGGGGTTGTTCAGCCTGGAGAAGAGAAAACTTCAGGGAGACCTTATAGTACCTTCCAGTACCTAAAGAGGGCTACAAGAAAGATGGTAAGACAAGGCTTCAACCTGAAAAAGGGTAGGTCTAGGTTATATAAAAAAGCAGTCCTTCATTACAAGGGTGGTGGGACACTGGAAAAGGTTGCCCAGAGAAGCTGTAGATATTCCTGGAAAATTCCAGACATTCCTGGAAATGTTCAAGGCCAGATTGGATGTGGCCCTGAGCAACCTTGTTGGATAAACTACCTTTAAGGTCCCTTCCAACCTTTCTATGATTCTACAAACACTGAGACTAAATTCTTAGCAAACAAAACAGGAATGATTGTGTATCTCATATATTTATATATGAAAAAAATATGTAGGGTTATTCCCATTATTATAGACAGAAAATATTAGATTTAAACCTGGGTATCTTCAGAAGAAAGTCTGTGCATTTAAGAAAGCAGCGTTAACACCAGCTGGCGGGTCAGAATATACTGCCACTGGCTATTTTTAGCATGTCTTCCCTCTCAAAGACTTTGCAGCAATACCTCTAGAGATCAGATATGATCTTTGAGGATAAATTAAGATTTGATGAGATTTAGGGAGCTTCTCTGGTCCAATTCCACCTCCAAGCAGGGCCAGATTCAAAACTGCATCTGATTGAAAACATAATTCACCCTGCAGGGGAATCCCTTCCTTGTAATTTGAGAATACCAACACAGCTGCAGGTAATCAAAGCTGTCAAGCCTTTTGACATGAGTATCAGAGGCAAAGGTTGATTTGGCAAACTCCAGCAAAGGGAATGAAAGGTTAACAAGACCTGATGATTATTTTTATTAATATTTAAAAAAAAAAAAAAAATCTGGATTTGATTCCTCATGGAATCAAGGAGGCTACAGTGAACACTGTGTGTTTCCATGGGATGAAGGGTCCATTCTGACACTGTGGAACCAAGGATACCATTGTGACACTTTGGGGAACCATGAACCAAAGGCCTTCTGCAGGATGGTGCTGGCACCGGTGACTCTGGGGCTGTGGGAGAGCAGGAGGATCTGCCCTTTCCCAGCCCACATCGGGTCTCCAGCAACTAGAAGACACTGCCACTTCCCCCAGCTACAGCGAGGGAGAGGAGAGGCTGGAGCCTCTGATGAGTAGCCCTGAGTTGGGCCCCCATGAGACCCAGGCGTGGGCAGGAGCCATCCACGTTCCTGGCTGTTGTAATTTTTTACTGCTTGAGCCGCTCCAGCTCCCAATCTCTCCGGTGTGAGTTCCTCCCCCATCTGCACAGCCTGCACACCTTGAGCTGGCCACCGAGAGAGAGATGGGCCAGATTTCACTCTTTCCTGACACAGATGAAAACTTTTTCAGAACCTTAATCCTCCTTTTGAGTAAGAAGAAAAGAGACTGGGTGAACGTAAAGAAGACAGAGCATGAAGTCAAAGGAGAGAAAGAGAATAAAAAGACTTTTGGGAGGAGGGTTTGAGGAGATTGCTATTTCAAGCTAAATTTCTCTCATTGAAACATAGAAATGAATTTTATATGTAAATTATCCTTTAAACCATGGGAAAAGTCTGCATCTGGAGAGATAATTGTTTAGATTTGTGGATTTTGAGCAAAGGTATTTGTGATGGACTGAGTAATATTGATTAGTAGTTGTGATTCTTGTAATCCCATGAATTGCTTGAACAGAGAGAAATGAGAAGCCCCTGCTCTGATAAAGTAAGAAAGTATCTGTTCCCTGAGATGAAGAATCCTTTGCCTTTAGAGTAAATATCTTTAAAAAGCAACACCCCAGGGTTTTATTTAAGCTCATGACCCATAAGCAGCTTGGGAAACTGCTGATGGGAGGGGTCACAAACCAGGGTTTTTTTACTGGGTGGCTGTGTTTGTGACAGTTAAAACCCACAAGAAAACTGTTCTAGGTTGTCAGTGGGATCCATAACTAAAAAATACTCCCCTCCTAAAGAATTGATGAAAGACTATTTTCAAACGGTAAAACTGACTGAAAACCACAAGGTTGTCTCTTTATGTTGTGTATAAGAAAGTGAATACTTGTGGGGGGAGAAAAAGGTGTTTTAAAAGAGTTTTTTTAATTTTCTTATTTTCTTAGTTTATGTGAATAAACTATCTTTATAACTTTTACAGTAAGCCTGTTTTGGTTTTTTTGAGTCTTCCTAGTCATACTTCAAAAGATAACAAACACTAAAACCATCACAGAGGCCATTTTTGTACTTCGAGGCCTTGTGAAACCAAAGGGCCACTGTGGCACTTCAGAGTCTCTCTGGAGCCAAGGGGACCATAGTGACAGTATGGGGCTCAGTGAAACCAACAGTCTGTTGTGACACTGCCAGGCCTTAAGAGCTTTGGGTTTGATCCTTATGGCGCTTACGTTAAAAACATTTTCTGAATTTAATGGTCTTCAGTTTCATTTCTGAGACAGCATCAGAGAAACCCTGTATTTACAAACCTGTTAAAATACGTTGTTTCAAAGACTGAGTTTTGCAAGCAATAAATATCCTGATACTTGTACAATACCAAGATCAGAATGAAATACAATGCTCCTAACATGTGAGTCCATATATGGTTACCATCAGCATTTAAAGTTCTCCTTGTAAGTCAACTTTTTTTGCAGAGGTTTGCAAAAATGCAGATTTAAAAAAAAAAAAAAAAAGTATTTTTAAAAAATAATCATCAGGCCTTGTTTTTCTGAAAACAAAAAACCACAGAAAATATTTAGGGTTTTAATTTTCCTATTCTAGCCAAATTTTCCTGTCTAATAGTTTCTCTTATTAACAGTATTTGAACGCATTGAAAGCTCGGTAGAAAAATCAGTCTGAAAATTAAGACACTGTATAACCAACTCTCATGTATTGAATTAGTTTTGGAAGGTAAAAGGCTCTGAAACAGCAGTTTATAATGGAAATTATGACACTGTGCCAGCAAGAAGGGCACCAGTACAAAAAAGAACTATCAAAATCATTTTTTCAGAAGAGTGAAATCAAGCAGTTTCTGAGCAGGAATGTGGAAAAGCCCTTATGTGATGCCTTTGGGAAAAAGAAACTAAAAATCTTTCAAATTACATAAAGGGCCACTCTAACCATAAAATGCAAATAAAACCAAAGACTGATTTTCAATATGTAATATACAAAGCATGAAAAAGCTCATCTATAGAAAAATAATTTCTGCTAAGCTATTTAAACACAGGATCTGTTCTCAAAATCAGTGCCAGCTAACCAGATTAGGTACTTCACAGTTTCTGTAGTGCTGTGGAGAACAATGCAAGAATCACTTGTGAAAAGTCCTGCATCTCCCTTATGATCATGATCTACATGATCATGGAGTGAGCCATTGAAGTGTATTTACCTGTTTCCTTGACTTGTGCTTCTTTCTATCTCTTTCCTGTCCCAAACCCTTTGTCCTCTGAATAACAAAGGTACTCCATGTTTATGTATTATAGCTATTAGGTGACCACATCTTTACTCACTGTACAGTATGTTGCATTCACTATAATGCCAGTCATTACTCTTCCTGACTTCACTAACTTTTCCTTGCTGAAGCATTTAAGATTAATGAGGCGTTTGTTCTCAATCAAGGCACTTTATATGAATACAGTTACACTTTCAGGGTCCATGCAGATGACTTATTTAATATTACTTGATTTTTTAAAATTGTTTTGGGGGATTGATTTATGGCTATTTTTGTCCATTAGCACAGACCATTCTGTATCACTCTTCTCTTTTGTCAATAACTGTTAGCAAAAAGGGCCTACTGCCTAGCAGAATATAAAGATATATTATGTATCATGAATGCAGGTATATCCTAAAGTGTGAAAATGCTTTGATGTAAAGCATACTACTTCAGCTACTTAAAGATGCTGAAACTGCAAGAAAACAGTATGCTTCTGAATCTCAAAATCAGTTTCCTCTGATAATATAAAATGGAATAGCCATCAAGGAAAAGTCCAGCTCTGTCAATCTAAGTCCACATAGACATTTTTATATTTCCATATTTTAATGATGTTCATAGTTGGGATACATACATAATAAAGTTTGATTTAGCTATTAAGACAACTCTCATTCCTACAGTGCTTTCATGCTTCATTGCTTTGCAAAGTCATATTGATACACAGAAGCCTAACAGAGACCAAATTTTCCAAAAAGCTAATGTAACTACTGTGATTTTAAGAAAGCATAATTTAACAGAATTTAAAACAGTTTTGTGTAAGCAGAGGAAAGAGAATGAATTTTACCTCCTAAGAAATGAATTCTGAAACAAGGTTGTACCAATGTTTCATAACTTCCATTATATTCTTCATTACATGAAACTTCCTTTCTCCTTGTTTTCCAATCAACTTTCTCTTCAGGATTTAATGCTTATCCAGAAGGGAATTTCTCAGATAGGTCATCTTCAGCTAAATCTCCTTCTTCTAGGAATCGACTTGAAGTGTAGGGAAAACAATTTCAAACATCCAGGAAGCTGGATTTTCAGGGAGTCAGTATTTCCTAATATAACTAAATCTTCCTATCTTGTGCACTTTTCTGATATTAAAAAAGTAAATTTTGGAAGGCATGTGTATATATAATTTCCACAGATCTGTTACATATCTTGTGCAACAGCTGCATATTTTTCAGGAATGATTATCCACAACAAAAGTTTAGATTAATGTGATTTTTTTAATTTAATTTATGTAGAAACTTGAAGCCTCAACTGTGTCAGTTGGAATGTAGAATACACTCATACTGTATTCCCTACAGTAAAAAAAAAAGGTTGTGCAAATAAGGAATTGTCTTTATTTTCATCTCCCTCTCCAGAGAGACTTATGGTACTACNATACAATTAAAATACTATATGTAAAACAGGTATAGAAAACACATTCTGTGTTCAGTTTTGGTCAAAAAGGGTTTAAGAGAGACCCAGAGAAGGGCCATATAGATTACCAAAAGACTGGGAAGCCTGCCATATGTGGCAAAGCTGAGAAAATTGAGTTTGTTTGGCCACGAATAAAGAAGCCTTAGGGGAAACTTGATCATCTGGCTCCAGCATTTAAAGGGTGGCTAGGAAGAAGACGGTGATTCCCTTTCTTACAATGAGTCACATAGAAAATATGAGGGGTAATGTGTACAAGTTATTCCTGGAGACAATCTGATTAAACATAAGAGGAAAAACATTCACACCAAGAACTACTGAAGTAGTCTCTCAAGAGGACTGGTCAGTTTCCCTATGTCAGACACTTAAAATTCATCTGAACAGGGTGTAGGCCATCTTGTCTAAACTGTGCTTTTGCCAAGAAAGGTTGGACCAGATGACTCTTGAGGTCCCCTTCCAACCTGGTATTCTATGATTATATGAAAAAATTACGAAAATCTAAAAATTTATTCAGAAAAGAAACATATGAATTTAATTCAAAGGAAGCATAAAACTTTAGGCTGCAGGTTGGTAGGACTAACTTGAATTGCTGATTTTTTTTAAAAAAGTAGCATTTTGGGATAGCAGTATATTTAATTAACCTGTCATTTTTAATGTACACAAGATTGGTTAAAAGAGAACCATATTATCTTAAGTATAATTCTAGGATTAGATAAAAGCATTGTACTATTTTGAAGTGAAAGTTGTTAGGATAATCTAAGGTTATCATCCAAACTCTGAAGGGACAGAAATATTATCCTAAGATGACAAACAGGATGAAATATGTATCAGCAATTATTATCATGCTGATGTCAGGACTGGGGTTTCACACAAACAAAAATATACTAGCATATTTAAGTGGGATTCCAAACTAATAAATTTTTCCCCAAAGACAACTACAACCACATTTCTTGCAATGAGTAATACTGTCCAAATAAGCAAAAGAGAACTATAGAAAAAAACAAAATTCAGTGTCTATTTTATCATTCTGCCTCAAGGCACAATCAAGTTTTCTTCAACTATTCCTGAAAAATGTTTCCATAATGTGTTTTTAAAAACCTTAAAGGAATAGCTTCTAAAAAATCTCTGTGTATCTTATCCCTGTCACTCACTAGTTTTAGAAATGAAAATTAGTAAAATTTCCTAGTATTAATATTAATTTCTGTTGGTGCAGCTTAAAGCCTCTGCAAGTCATCTTGTCCCTAAAAGACAAGACAGAGATTCTCTTTCGTACAAGGAGTCACATGGAAAATACGAGGGGTAGTGGGTACAAGTTATTCCTGGAGACAATCTGATTAGACACAAGAGGAAAAAATTCCAGGCAATTGCTTGTGTTACTCTTAATTATACGCATATAATTTTACACTACAGAATGTGCTTTTTTTTCTTTCTACCTTCCCTTCACTATACTAAGAAGATTAAATCTCTTCAATCCTCCCTTATGGAATGATTGACATCTGTCAGGAACAAGTAAAAGAATTTTGATTTACTGCAATTTCAGTTGCAATTCTTCTATCTTCCATCACGGTTTTTTGAACACCATATGTCTACTGTTGCACACAGTTCTTCAGCTGGAATCCTACCAAAGCCGAAGAGAGCAGGAACATTGT
>VZUA01018934.1:3302-16929 GCA_013401035.1 Horornis vulcanius | reverse complement strand
AAAAGCATAAATCAGGGCTGTTTGAGACCCAGAAAATCTGAGCTACTGGACAGAAACTGAGTTGAAAGAGCAATGAGTCAGACCTTTTTTGTGTGCTCACAAATATGACTGAGAGCAGCTGTGCACATTGGTCACTGCACTGTGCTGGGGCTCCCTTTAATCCTCCCCATTAGGAAAAAAAAATCCAGCCAGAAGAGGTCAAGAAGCTGTAAAAGACGCAAAGCCTCCTGTCTCCAGTGTATTCTTTGTGGTCTATTTTTACAGAAATTTCTCTTGGTTCAAGCTGTCCCAAGATTAATGGTTCAGGGAGGGTTAGTCAGCCTTCCCAGCCATGGAAAAGTAATCACGCTACTCAGGCAGCACAACAAATTGATAAGGTGCTGTGGGAAGTACTCTTTTATATTCTGGCAGCCTGAGCCCCCAGCCTGTGTCAAGTGTGCTCAGAGGATGCCACAGCCACTCGGCCTAGTGTAAATATCTGCAATAAAACCTCTCCCAATAACGTCAAAGCAAACTCACTCGAGGGAAACAAACCCTTCCTGTAACTAGCGGTGAAAGAGCTGCTTTGTTGGCTGATGGGGGTATTAAACGCTGTTTTCCTGGAACATTTACACCATGGCTAATGACAAATAAGCCAGAATACACTGAAGCTTTATCATTAGTCATTGCATTTGGCAGGTAAATTAGGGTTTTGCTCAACAACAGCAGCTCGACAAGCTGAGAGAGACTTAGCAGGTTGAACAACCAGTGAGGACCATCCCCATGCTGCAAGTCTGTGGGAGGTAAGAGGCTGTTGGGAGGACAACCCCTGGGTATGACCCTTTAGCAGTGTCCCTGCACCCCTTTGGGGATGAAGTCAGGTGGCACAGCTGGGCTGGTGCCTGCTCCCTTGTGCTGAACCTGCTCTGCTGTGCTCATCCCAGAGCTGCTCAGGGTGATAAATGGGGTGATAAACCTCTCTCTCCTGCTCTTTTAGAGAAAGTCCTCTTTCTCTTATAGCTCACCAGGATGTCAGAGGAGCTGATGCAGAAAGTAATTTATTCAGCTCAAACCACCGTGTGGCACTTTGCCCTGACTCTAAGCAGGATGGCAAGTGGAATCATGGGTTTCATTACCTTGTCTCCACAGATTTTATTCAATCTGATCCAGGATTTAATTCTTGGAGTACCCAATGATGCTGTTTGGCAAGTAGTGATAGTTTGAAAACCCCCAAATCTGTCTCACTGCTTTACAAGGGAACCTGAACTCATGTTTTCAAACTCTGTCAAGCCTGGCACTGTGACCCGTTCCTTGGGGAGCCTGTTCTGGTGCCCAGCCACACTCTGGGTGAACAAACCCTTCCTAATGCCCAAGGTAAACCTTCCCTGACACAGCTTCAGACCATTCCCTCAGGTCCTGTCACTGATCATCAGGGAGAAGAATGGCACAGCTGAAACATACCACAAAACCTCTTTGTATCAGGCTGAGTGATCTTTTTGCATGGGTCTCTCTCCTACCCTGGGCTGCTCCACAGCAGACTGCTCACCAATTTCTGCCCAGGAAGGTTTTAATCTGGTGGTTTTCCCGCTCCAAACCCTGTTTTCCTGGTGTTACATACAAGAACTGGTCCCTCAGACGTGACAAGGACGTCTCCAGGGAGCCTCCTCCCTCAGCCTTATCCATCATACAGAGCCCATTAATGGCGTGGTGCATCCTTGGAAGAAAGTATTTGTGTGGATATTATGAATTACAGTTACAGTTGGCACAGAAATTGGTTTTGGAATATTAGCTGTGATTATCTTTGATTTTAAAATTTCTTTCCTTTGCTTTCCTTTCTTTCCTTCCTGCAATTTGAATCCACACTTAGCAAAGTTACCTCCCTGTTGTTTGGAAATAATTCTGCCTCCGTCCTGAATATGGCTTGACATTAAAGCCATATTTTGGTTTATGTTTTCCCTGTGTCCATTGCTCTTTGAACAATCTTTGGCCAAGTGATCGTGCTAGTGAAGCGTTTGCCATCAAGGGAGAGCCTTTCTTTCCTTTGTCAAGCATTGGAAGAGGCTGCCCAGGGTGGTGGTGGAGTCGCCATCCCTGGAAATGTTCAAGAAATGACTGGACGTGGCATTCAGTTCTCTGGGCTGGTGACAAGGTGGCCAAAGGTTGGACTCTGTGATCTTGAAGGTCTTTCCAGCCTAAAGAGTCTGTGATGCTGTGATTTTTTTCACACGCTGTTGCCTATTTCTTGGGCAACATCTGAGAAATCAGCTCCTTTTATTTCTTTTGGAACCAGACTGAGCCTCTATTACCAACTGACTTCACACCTCCAGCACCAGGGATATGAGTAGCCATAAAAAACAACACAAATTTGGGCTGGTGAGTTTTAAGGCAGATACTATGAAGCTGCTTAATTCTCAGCCAGTTTTTACCCTTTTCTACCTATTTTTTTGAAGTTCACTAGTTTCCATCTAGGACAAAATGACCATCAGATCTGATTAGCAAGACAAGTCATCCAAAAAAACAGACTTTAGACATGATGCTATTAATCTGTCCCTATTAAGGTAAAGTCCTGCATTATTTCTATTAGGAGAATGAAAATAAACAGAATGTTTATTTAAGTGATGTTTTGATGACAGTGACTTTAGAGTGCAGACAATAATTTTCGTCCACAGATCAAAAAAACCTTGAAGCTTTAGCGGTCCAACAGAAAGGGAGATGTGGCAAGAAGATGAGGTTATGGGGTTCAGCTCTAAATACTCTTAAATATAGGGAGGCTCTATTGTTGTGGAATTTCTGTACCTTGATTTAAAAGCCTCAGTCTGCACATGAGCTAAGATGAGTATGAGCTTTGGGACTCAGACCCAAAATTATAACTGGCTGCTTATGGTCAATGGCTCCAGCTTTAATTTGCTGAAACAAGGATGACTGGGGCCTTTATCTGTTTTCTTGCCCTTCCCCTTCCCTTTCTCCTTCTGCTTCCCCTTCCCATTTCCTTTTGCTTTTTAACTTTTCTTTTTCTTCTTCTCTGTCTAATTCGCCTCTTGTCTTCTTTGCTTTTTGCTTTCTTCTTTTTATTTTTCTTCTAGAGGCATTTTTTTTAAACATATTAACACTTCATAGAATCATAGGATCACAGATTGATTTGGACTGGAAGGGATATTAAAAATCATCTTATTCCAAAACCCCTGACATGGGCAGGGACACCTTCCACTATCCCAGGTTTCTCAGAGCTCCATCCAGCCTGGCCTTGAACACTCCCAGGGATGACAAATCCACAATTTTTCTGGGCAGATACACTTGGTGTTGTCCCTGTGTGCTTTGCAAAATTTCTGCACATGAATTTACCTCACCACACTATGAGAAAAACAAGCTTCAGCATCTGTCATGACTTACGATTTTTCTTTCTTCCAGTCCTGTTTTCCTGCTGATGGGTTAGCCTATTCCTAGATAAGTTTTAAAGCTCTCAGGGATGCAGCTGTTGAAATGCATGTTAGCCTAATCAAAAAACAAATAAACAGCCAAGATGTGTGGGAAAGGAACCAACCGTACTCATTGTGAACACAGCAGTGTGCAGGATCCAGATCTTTTCCCTTTAGTTCCTCTTGTGATTCAAAGTTGGGGGTTTTTTGCACCCATGAACCAGAGAGCAACATTTGATCTCAGTTTGACTTCTGAAATAGGTCACTGTCTGGCTGGGGAGCAGAGATATTCAGAGATGATGCGTCTGCTTGAAGATCAGTTTTTTTTGTGGCTAAGGCAGAACAGATAGGAAAGCATAAATCAAAATAAATATCTTTGTCCTTACTGTGGTTGAAATGGGCTCCTGTGGTATCCAGGGACAGCAGAGGATTTAGAAAGAAAGGTTGCATTGTGATAGCATTTTTTCCCTTTGTGGGTTACTCAGAATCTTGCATGGGAAGATGGGGAACTGCTCTGAGCACAGATAATTGGGATGAATCAGTATTTCTAATTCCACCCAGGATAGCCTCTGTGAGAACTGGAGAGGTTAGCCCCAAAACAACAGCATTGGTTTGGAAACATTGCTGCTTGTTTCAAGAGGAGCCAGAGTAAATAATGTGCACAAACATGGCTCTGGGCTCTCATTACAGAGAACAACATTGAGATTATTTAATCTCCTCATCTTTATGTTTTATAAACTACATTACCTTTAGGGATGAAGCAGAGAGTAGAACTGCACTGTGGGAGAAGTCTCTAACTTCTGCCTCTGTTAATGGGATAATGTGTGAACTTAAAAACTTGCAGACTTGTCAGATGACAAGTTCAGCACCACTGTTTCTAGAAGTAGAGAAATTAGTCCAAAAATGATTAAAACAAATGAGTAAATGTCAAACAAACAAACTGGACATATACAAACCCATAGGTCTTGATAGGTTGCTCCCACAAGGGTTGACAAATGCCGTTGTGAGGCCACTCTCAATTACTTTTGAAATGTTGTGACAATCAGCAGATTCCTCCTGATTGGAAGAAAAAAATGTCACTTTTATCTTCAGGAAGAACAAGAAGGCCCTTCTGGGGACCTACAGGCCAGCCAGCCCCACTTTAATCCCTGAGAAGGTGATGGAGCAACTAATCCTGAAAATTATTTCCAAACATATAAAGGACAAGAAGATGACTAGGAGTAAGTAGTCAGGCAAATCATGCCTGACCAAGCTCACAACCTCACAGACAAACTGGCAAAATAGAGCTTTGATAGGTGGGCAGTGAGGTGACCTGAAAACTGGCTGACCTTCAGGATCAAACCTTGTCATCTATGACATGAAATCCAGTCACTAGTGGTGTGCACCAGGAATTCATACTGGGCCCAACACTGTTTAAAAATTCTGTTAATGATCTATAAAAAATAATGATAGTTTGATTTCTTTCTCTTATTGCAAAGAAAAAATGATCGTGTATCCTGTTTTACCTTCAATTGCAAAAGTACCCACAAAGTTTCACTGGATCAAAGACTGAACTGAACATATGCAACTAAATCCATATTGCAGTAATTATTACACTCCAGATGAAAATTTTCATCTCAGCATTGAAAACTAGTGGGAAATTCTTGCATTTTCATAAACCAGAGAGGGTTATATGTGCTTTTACTGTTTTGTTCTTTCTTACTACTCCAAAAAAAACCCCACCCCTAGAAAAGTTGAAACAAAACAAATGTAAGGAAAATTACTCTGTAAAACAACACTGTAAGATTTTTTTTTTCTCTCTCAGTGTAAACTATACCAAGCTCAAAGGAAAAGAAAAAAATCTTCAGTAATTATAAACCTAGCCTGCAGTAATCAGACTGACATATCTGTCCTACCATGGGAAACAATACTAGATAATGTTGAATTGTTCATGGTTTTAACAGTAATTTCAAATGTGTTTTAGGTGCTCCTCCATGGCCTCACCAGCTGCAGGGTGACTGCCCCTGGCTCAGGAATTCTACCTGCTGGGAAGATCCAAGCCAGTGTGTCCTGGAAGAATAGGACTATGTCAGCCTGAACCCATATCTCTGGGATATCCAGAGGATATCCTGCCTTCCTATGCCTGGGAGAAAGCTGGGTAGCTCTGGAATAAAGCGAGCTGAAAGGCCATCTGTGAGATCAGGTGCTCAGGGAAGAGTAGAAAGTGAGGCAAACTGAGAATGGAGGCGCACCCATGTTTTTGTGCTTGTGTGAATGCCTGCCTGGCCTTCTGATGTCAGGGACAGCTGGAAACCTGCTGCAGCACCCTAAGGGTTTAGAAGAACTTGGACTTTGCTGATAGTGGTCAGTCAGTCCCTCACACACCTGTGGTGCTCTGACAGCTGTAGCATTTTCATTGGGAAAATCTGAAGGGAAGGGGTCTCATCCCCAGCCAATGTTCTGTGGCCTCACTCCTCTTCCTAAATCATTAACAGGACTACTTTCAAAAAGAAGAAGAAACAGGGATTTTTTTTCCCCCCCTAGTTTCTGTTGTGTCAGTGAGTGTCCTGGCACACCTGAACACAAGACATCCATTTGAATGATTGGAAAAATCAGTACTCCCTGCTGGATGTGTCTCGGAAGGCTCTGAGGGAAGGCATCCCGCTGGCTTATGGGGGGACCCAAGGAGCTGGTGTGTGACAGGAAAGCCCCTGGCCATGCAGGTGGGTGAGGAGATGCTGCTGTGATGCTCCATCTGTGTCTGCTGGAGGGAGCAGCAGCTGAGGTGCAGGCAGAGGCTGTGAGCCAGGCTGCAGGTGCTCAGCAAGCCAACAGCTGTGCAAACATCAACAGTGCTCCCCAGCTCCCACAGAGTGAGCAGGTACACAAAACCCTTGGATTCAAGGCTTCAGGCCAGCCAGGATGGGGAACTGTTTGCATTTGGCTTGGGGGCACATTCAGAGCTGCTGAGAGCAGAGAGGCTGTGGGCTTAGGCAGCCCAGCTTGCATTAGGTCAGAGCCTGGTGCTAATAACACCAAACTTGTGGGTTTGATCCCACATGTATGGACCATACACAGAAGTGTTGGACTCAATGATCCCAGTGGGTCCCTTCAAACTCAGAATATTCTCCAATTCTGTGATCTGAAGGCCCTGGTAAATAAAAACTGAATCTGGTCTTGTGATGCTTCTTTGTCATTTTTCTGGCTTTCCATCTCAAAATAGGCTACAACTTCTGTGCTATGAAGGTCCATGATTTAGATTATAAAGCTGAAGCTGGGTCCTTACAAGTTCATCTGACAGGGACAGAGATTTTTCCATACCTGCATCAGAAAGTGGCACATACTTCCAAAGCATAGTCCTTCCCCGAGTTGTTGCTGGCACTAATTGTGTGAATCCCATTGGCACAGGGTTGTTTGCCTGTGTGGCAGACCAGCCATCTGCTCAGCTCTGGTGGTGCAAATCCAGAATACTTTGGGTAACTACAGCAGAGCTGCTCAGGAGAGACACACAGCTGAGGTCAGGATCTGTTCCGCTTAATTAAACAAATAAAGGTTAAGTATCCTGGAAGATCCATTTTCCACTGTCCTTAACCTTGTCTTTGCTGGTGACCTCCTTATTTATTTATTTACTTATTTTCCAACTGAGCTTTTCATGGCCATTGACATAAATTTTCCAGCTTTTTTAATACAGAACATCTGTGGTCCCTATGCAGTGTCCTCTATAGGTCATGGGAAAGCTTTATCTTACTAATAAACTCCATTCCTCTATATATTCAAGCCCAATTGATGGGGCCAAGTGTGTTTATAAATAAATATTGTCTTGTAATGACCATTTCCATATGTCTCAGAGGAATAGAGATTTTGTCCTTTTGAGCTGGCCAGCTGCCTCCTTTGTAACAGTGAGAACAGTTTTTCCCTGTCTGGTTAACATTTGATTTATGTGGAAATGAACTCCCCAAGGTGACAGGCCAGTGATACTGAAGAATGTAATGCTCCCAACTACCCTTTAATAGTCAGAGAACTCTGTTCATCCATCCACCCTTCATTTTTCTCTTCATCAAACAGAATTATGGTTGTATTTATTGAATCTCTCTATTTGTCCCTGACCGGCTCTGTCTGCCCCAGCCAAAACAGGGACAAAAGCATGAGGAAGGCAAGCAAGTTCCACTGGAGTTCTGTCACATATCTGTCACTAAGAGAAATGACCACTGACGTAGGATATGGTTAAATTATGGAAAAGTATGCTTGCTGGGAAATGCAGAGCATGGATTGCCAAAATATATGATGAATGATTGGCCCTTCTTTACTGATGAGTGCACCAAGATATATGCTGCCATATGGCTTCTCCTCTGCACGAGGTGTGATCCAATAGCTGCTTATCCCTGAAGGATGATACTGTGCCCAGAGCCTGTTTCTTAACACTGTTCCACC
The DNA here is from genome assembly GCA_013401035.1 of Horornis vulcanius. Classification (NCBI taxonomy): domain Eukaryota; kingdom Metazoa; phylum Chordata; class Aves; order Passeriformes; family Scotocercidae; genus Horornis; species Horornis vulcanius. The sequence goes on along the minus strand of VZUA01018934.1, from coordinate 9,124 downwards.
AGAGAGAACATGTATTTCTTACACAAGCCTTGATCTGCTCTGCATCCTCTTCCAACCAGGCAGCAGTGCAGAAGAGGTCAGGATCCATCTTTTAAAGGCTTTCAGAAGAAATCCATTGGAGACTTTAGAAGAACACACAAGACTTATGTAGGACATCTGTTAATCTTTGCTTCTGAAGTTGTTCCTTGAGCTACGTATAAACATGTTTATGTGGAGATATGCACACAGGGTAAAGAATGTTTATTCTGATTTTCCACTCTCCCAAACCATTCTACTGTGTGGAAGGAAATAAATGCTGGGGATCTCTAGGCTTTGGTTTCTGGTAAAGCCAGTGTGATAAACAGTCTCCAGGCTTGATCAATAATGAGAATACAGTCCTATGGCTGTAACTTCCTCCTACCCTGTAGTCTATCAGAAAGGTAAGGAGAAAAGAAAGGTAATTTTCAAGAACTTCATTTTATTATGCAGAAAAATAATCCAAGTATTGTCCTTTTCCCTTAGCATGCTGGCATTTAGCACTTTGTAAAGAAAGGTTATATCAAAGTAGGATATGTATTTTGGGTATTTAGGTGTTTCTCCATTTTTGTGAGAAATCCAGTTTTGACTGATGCATAAGGGACTAGACAGAGCCTCCCTTTCCTGTACTCTGGGACATGTTCCATGGGAGAATTCGGCAGAAAACCAGTTCCTGTAAATTAAGTTATGACATCCTTGTCATGTTTTCTAACTCCTCTCATATAGCACAACAATGTATGTCAGAAGGGGATGTGTGCATTGTGGTCTGGTTTTGATACCAGTGAGATTTTGTATTGCAGTCCAAGCTCTTCTGTTTCAAATGGCAAAGGGAAAGCCATACCACCAGGAAAAAGATATAAAATACTGTTTGTGGATATTTAATTTCAGGTTTATGAACTAGGAAAAAACCCAAACCAAAACAATCACACGCCAAACTGGCACAATTGATCTATTACTGCTGGGATCTGTTCTTTTTTTGTTGTTGTTATGTAAACTGCGTGACAGCCTGGCTTTTCCTGGGAAAATCTCCTGAGAAGAAACGTGTCCTTCGCTTCCTCTGGGAATGCTCATTACCCTGAAGATTCTTCTTGCTTGACATTTTGTTTCTCAAGTGACTACTGGACCTTTGCTCAGATGAGATAGGTCATTTTTCTTTCCCTACAAGTACAAGCTACAAGTAGTATATGTAATTATGTATTGTAAGGCTTGAGGCTAAACTGGTTTATGGCAGTGGACATGCAGGAGGTTGTCCCCCCAGAGCTTGTTTGAGCCAGGCTGAGCTGGGCTGCATTACTTAGGCCATGTTTTGGTGGCAGGTAGCACAGCAAGCTCAGGAAATCCCTTGTTCAGTGGTGGGCCATTGCACATCCCTGCTCTCATACATTTTCCCACTGCAAATTTGGGGACAAACATACTTGAGTGCAAACTGGGGTGTACTTCTTACGCTTTTGAGCCAGAAACAAACCCTGTTTGTAAAATTAAAACAGATATTTGTTCTATCTTCTGGAAATACAGCAGAGTTAGTGTGAGTAAAGGTTGTAAAATATGATGAGGTTGCATCTGGAAAACTTGAAATCCTCCACAAAACACCAGATTCAGATTATGCTCAGATGATGTCAGAACAAACCACAAATTTTAGCTAACCTGAACCTCTTCTTTGCACCTGATAGTGTTTTCAGATAGGAGCTGCTCACATTCACAGCAATTGGAAGGCACTCTGCAGGCTCACAGGCAGGACAGATCTAATAAATTCATACAAGTGATCCAAACAGTCTACTTAAATTTATTTTCATTGTACAGTGTTTGCATCTGGTGTTTCAAACAGCACCAGTCTACCCTGCAGTGTTCAAAGGTCTGTCTCCAAAAGGATACAATTCTTTCAAAACCAGTACTGAACTGTGAGATATTATATTAGGGAACACCAAATCTCATTTTCTTACTGGATTACTAATGTATCTTTTTTATTATTAAGTGAGGTTCTGTTGCTACATAATCTTCCTCTCCTTTTTTTTTTTTTTTCTTTACCAGAAAACCTATGGAAAAAAACGTAGCCTGCTGACATAAGGAAAGGGCAGTTAGAATCTTACTGCTGTTTCCATTTCCATCAGAGGTTCCACTGAAATGTCTAAACAAAGATATTTGTGGTTGTATGGAAGTTTAGGGTTAAAGAGCTCCCTGGGGCTGGAAGACACACACCCACACTGCCTGGGAAGGGCTGCTTCAGGATTAGGAAAACTCCCCTGCTAGACAAATTTATGCTCTGGAGATCCTGCTACTTTTCCCTTTGAATGCTCTTCCTGCCTGGACCCTCTAAGTAGATATTTAACTGTAGGATCCTTAAGAATTCTCCTCATTTGGAGGGGGCTTCACACAAGTGTACAGGGATTGCTGAATTATTTAGGATTTCAGAGGTGCTCAGTTGTTTTAGTACAGAATGCTTTGGGTTAGAAGGCACCTCCAGCTCATCCAGTTCCACCCCCCTGCCATGAGCAGGGACACCTTCCACTAGACCGGGTTGCTGAGATTCCTATCCAGCGTGATCTTGAACACTTTTTGTCTCAATGGGTAGCAGCATCCCCAGTATTTTAATTTTGTTATATTTATTTGTATTAGCAGACAGTACTCTACAATTCACAATTTATTAGGTACCTATGTCTTAGCAAGTGATTCCCAAAAAAACAACTGGAATCCAGCACTTGCAGATCTCCCCTTCAGACGTCTTTGATCCAAAATAAACCAAAATCACATTTACTTCACCAGAAAGAATAGTACATCTACTGAGAAATGGTTTTAAAACCCTGACCAGCTGACATTCACTTCTGCTTTCCTTAAAAACTGTCCATCCCTTGACTTCTTCAGAGCATTCCCGCATTAGCCTGGTTCCCTAGAGGAGCTGTCTTCTCCTCCCTTGGATGACAAATTCCTTCAAGTCTGCTGTCTCTTGTACCCCTGCTTTCCATCTTGCCTGGTCATTGTCTCATTACAACATGTGTGCTGGAGATGGCTTGTCCCACCATTCCTGGGGCCTATTCTTCCTTTTGCTCAGTAGTGCTTTGTTGAACTGGTTCATTGGAGTGGCTCAGCCAGATTGCTTCAGCATTCACTCTCCTCTGTTTACCACAGGGAATCCATGTTGTTAATGCTCAGAGTGTGAGCAAGACCCTCACATGCCATAATCAGTTGCTTTGCAGGAGGAAAAGCAAAAACTAAGGAATGGAAGCAGGAATCTGGTTTGCCTCTGACAGCCCCTTGAACTGTGCTCTGGCAGCTCCGAGCGAGCCTTCCCTGGGGGCACATCAGGCACATGTGCTTTGGAGAGCAAGAGGATCCAGGGCTGATCCTCGCTGCTGCTGCTGGGAGTTTGCATGGCCACGGCGTGTGACCCAGCTGGGAGCCAGTCCCTGCCTGGCTGAAGGGGCTGCACGTAATTCTGTGCTCGCTGCTGATTTCCATGACCAAATTCCATGTGCAGCTCCCACACGGCATCATCCATGGCTAGGGAACTCCCCAGGGACACAAATGGGCACTGTGAGTAAGTGCTACTCTTTAAAAGCTCACATCTCTGAGTGAAACCATTTGGCAAGCTCTCTGTGTCTTTGTTAATGAACATTTCACCCTTCTAATGAACATTTTTACCCTCTTCTGAGTGCATGGTGCTGATGGGTCTGTATTTGTGGCAAATTTACCAAGCTGAAATGCCACAGCCTCTTGATTTCAGGCACCAAATTATTGTGGGCAGGTTTTTCAAAGGCAGGTCTGGACTCTGTTGCTACTAAAAAAACCCTTCCCCTTTTCACAACAGGAACAAAATGTCAGCAAACTTTGGATGTGTATTTGCACACACACAGTTGTACATGCACACATTTTCCCTCTGCAGTTTATTTCCCCAGTGTCATATCTCAAATGACATTCCCAAAGTACCCATATGAAATGCCTGGAAATCCTAATGGGGATAAGAGTTCCCAGCCTTTCTCCACCACTACATGCAAATGTAAGTCAAGTTGAAAATTTCCAAGAGGAAAGTGACCATGAAAAACTCACTGAGACACTTGACAGGAATCTAAGCCAACACATTGCAAAGAGTTACAAACAAAAACTGGTCTCAAAACCAGCACTCCTCCTGTGACATCATGTCACATTAATCACTGCTAGGTTGACCTAATAAGGATGAAAATTCCCATTTCAGAGCCTGCTCTCCCAAACAAAAAAATGCATCTTCTGCTGTGCTGGACCTGCCTTAATGTCTGCCAGAAGAGATGGAGCTGGAAGCTTTGCTCACATGTCAATGTAGTTAGCTGAGGCCTGGGATGGGAGAGAAGTCCATCTTAGTGAGGGTCTTCTCTCTCTAAAGCATGATGGAGTCTCTGAAAATGAGGATTCATTATATATATATATGTAATGGAATCTTTTGGCTGGAAAACCAAAGTAAAAATAACTTGGAGAATCCCCACTGTCAAATCTGGCAGTGCAAACTCTTCTTTATATATATAAATGTGTGTGTACATATATATACATAGATATCAAGTTAAACAAGCTTTTCTCCTTTGATTTGATAACATGCCCAAGGAGAACTGAAGTTAAAGGATTTTACTAATGAATTAATACTTCTTTGCTTGAAGTGGAATAGGAAAGAATGTGTTGATGTACACAGACGCACGAGTTTGGAAAGACATAAGGGGTTGTCACCACTTGCTGGCTGAGTGATCTGCAGTGGATTGCAAACACTGCGCAAGGTGTGGCCACCTACTTAAAATGGTATTTCTGTTTTGTGGACACCACTAAGAGCCTCTCAGTGAGTAAGTGCTCAGATGTTGGCATCTGAAAGGACAAAGATATGATTGATTACATGTTTCCATGCTAAATTATTGTGCTTGTATATGTCTTGTGCATGATTCCAGATTAAACATCTCCACCTGTAAAGTCTCTGCCACCTCCATTTTTCAGACTGTTCCACCTACCATTCAGTACATGGTCAAGAAATCTTTATTTCAGTCTTCTGAACTTCTTATTTCTCTGGTTTTGTGCCTTTTCTCTAGTCATTGATATGACTGAATTAAGACTCATTGCCTGCTGCTTTTTATCTTTAAACAGAGTATTAAATTGATATTTGAGTAGATTATTGTCCCTTAAGGAAAACACCCATGACAGATAACACCATATTTAATGCTTATATAAACTGAAGGATATTCACATTTTTAAAATTAAGTTAAATTTAATATTTCATGGAGCACATTCAGTCCTGTATTCTATTTTTCATGTGGATGTTGACAGTATAAAGGAGCTGACTATAAGGAGAGCTTCAGTCCAGAAATTTTATTACTCTCTTAATTTAACAGAAAATATTTAAAGAATGCAGTGAGATCTTTGTATATGGAAAAAATAGCACATCCCAAACAATTTAATCTGATCAGCCAAGAATAGTATCTGTTTATAATATGATTTAAAACACCAGCAAAGACTGAGCAGACAACATTTATTAGTACTTGATATATTTTTGAAAAGCTGTGAGATGAAAAGCTGACCACCCAAGGGGCAAACAATCGTCACTTGCTCTCACTCAAACTCAGCAGATTTTCTTTCAGTGTGTGTCACAACCCTTGAGTTTTGCTTCATGTCCTGCCCTTGACTGAATTTGAATACTGTGACAATCAGAAGAAGCAGCCCCTTTCTGACAGACCAACCCAGATCAGTCAGAATCAAAGACCTAACATCAAAAAATACACCCTGAAGGATAAAGAGGCTGGGCCATGGGAGGATGCAATCAATTTTCATGGCTATTGTGGTTACAAAAGAAAAAAAAAAAAAAA
>VZUA01018918.1:39069-53004 GCA_013401035.1 Horornis vulcanius | reverse complement strand
CAAACCAGCCCTCCCTCCCCTCCCGCCTGTTGAGTAAGCGCCGGGAGAAGCGAAAATGCCATGACGGGCCGGTGCGCTCATCCCCGGTGCTGACACGGCGCGACAAGGGAGATTCCCTTTGATGCCGCTGCCGGCGTGGGCGGCTGAGGGCAAGGGAGGAGAGACAGAGAGAGGGTGGCACTTTCCGCCCACCTCTCACCCCAGGCACTGGCCCCGATAAAAATACTCCGCTTTCCATGCTGTCATTTCTCCTTTGCATCTCTGCCTTTCTGCTGGGAAAGGGACCCAGCAGAGCGCCGCCGCCCTCAGGGCCCCTCGCCCCGCTCCGGGCGGGCTACCCCCAGAGTACTATAAGTATAAAGTTCCAGAGTCATCCCGAAACTCGCAGCTCCGCACTGAAAGTGTGTGCAAGAACAAAACGTCGGTGCCAGGTGGACTGTCCTAGAAACCGTATTGCCCCCCCCGCCTTTCCTCCCCCGGGTACTCCGTGCAACTTCGCAGCTTCCTCGAGCTGTTCCTGTCTCCCACGACGTGAAAATATCGTCATGCAAGAAGGCTAAAAAAAAAACCCCAACCAACAAAACCCACTCTAAACCCAAAACCGGCGGCAAGACTGTTTTGAAAGCCTTTAAAATAATCTTTGAGGTGCTATTTAAAGAACAGGAAATGGGATGTTTGGAGAAAATGATTAAAAAGTGGCATTGAGTGCGCTATGTGCTTCGGGCAGATGCGGGTGTTGCGCAGGGAGCTGAGCACTTGCTCACCGACCGACCCAAGGCAGCAGTTCCCTCTAGGGAGAGCACGGTCTGCTGTCCTGCAGTTATTTATGCCATGAGAGATCATTCACTATATGCTGTGTGCTTCCCATGAGGCGAAAAGGAAGTTCTTCATGGAAGGAACTCCCAATCTATTAAGCATAAACACCAAAGTGGGGGGGGAGATAAGGGGACAGGAACAACAGTAGGCTAATTGTCTAACTGGCGTGTACAAAGCTTGATTTGCTGGAGGCAGCGGTGCAGGAGTGAGGGCCAGAAGGATATCATTCCCAGGGCTTATTGGATAACTTGGAATAATAAAACCAGGCACTGCAACAACGGGAGGAAGCCTGCAGCAGTATGAAGGAGGCCTTGGGTGAAATAAAGCTCCAGGAAGTGGGAAAGGTTTTTGAGGGACATTTGCTGGGTGCTGCCAGAACTGGGGAGACTGAAGGTTACATTGGGAGCAGACTCTGTGAGGAAGCTGAGGGGTTCACTTCCAGTGCCCACGCATGCGTTTGCATTTATGGCCAAATAGCTTGATGGCAACTTGTTACCAGAATTTGCTTGTCTTCCCCAAGACCAGAGCAAATCTTTAGGCTGCAGATTTCTGGGACCAAGGCAATGAAATGTCACTGTTTTTAGGGTGAGGATACCCAAGTCAAACTCCTGAAATCCTGGCTGGCTGCCATCTATCCAGAGGCACCTAAATCGGACAGTGATAAGACAAGGGGGAATGGCCTTAAGCTGAAAGAGGGCAGGTTTACATCAGATATTAGGAAGAAATTCTTTACTGTGAGGATGCTGAGGCACTGGAATAGGTTGCCCAGAGATGTTATGAATTCCCCATCCCTGGAGGTGTTTAAGACTAGGCTGGACGGGGCTTTGAGCAACCTGGTCTAGTGGAAAGTTCCCTGCCTATGACAGGGGGTAGGAACTAGATGATCTTTAGGATCCATTCCAACCCAGGGAATATATCTATGATAGATTCAGCAGTACCATAGAAATGGCATCTAGTCTAACCTCCTCTGCAAAGAGTATCCCCTGGCATTTTTTTTGATAAAATTTCCTATCTTCCTCCAGGATGTAGAAATCAACTGTTCATCTGCCTAAATACCAGATTCTAGGGAAACCCCAAAGAGGAGTCAGCTGGTACCGACTAAATTAGACAATAGCTCAGTAGTTTCAGCACTTGAACAGAAAACAGGACATTCAGATTCACCTAGTTTGTCTGGGGCAGGGAGAAGAGGGTGGGAATGGGGAAACTCAACCTACATTCCCCATCTCCCAGGAGATTGCTATAATCCCTGCATCATTCTGGGTGGTATCTCAACCACCTGTTTGAAGTGGTGAAACCACTTTCAGGTTTGTGTGCAAGTACTGTAGTCTAGTGCTTCAGGCTGTCTGCTAGGATGGAGGAGATCTGCCTATCCTATCCATTCCTGCTCCAAGGATGGCTTGTGTTATTTTATATTACACACCTATAGTATAAAAATACTGCCATGGCCTTAAGAGAACTTTCTTGCCTGATTGAGCATGATTTCTGTGTTAAAGTTCCCTTTTCCCTCCATACCTTGCTAGACAACCAATAACCGGGTGATGAGGCCATTCTTTTGGATAATGGTTAGTGTGGATTTGAGTCTTCTTAAGATAAGAAAGGAGCTGAATCACAGACCTTCTGTTTTCTAGGGAGTGCTGCAATTGTCAGAGCTACAGAGTCAACAGAAAGTAGCACCTGTCTCCTGCCAGCTGTGTCTTTGAAAAATCTCATAGGTGAGGTTTTACTAGCCTAAGACTTCCTGCTTTCCTAAGCTACATCTCCTCGCCCTGGAGGGGTGGGATTTGGGATACAGCCCTTATCATCGTGTTGAAGTTGGTCTGTTTCGTACCCTTTCTTCACACTGCAAGCATGTGAAGGGCTAGATGATTAATTTGGATTTCTGAATTTGTGGGCACGGGGCACTAGAAAAATCACTGCAGTTTTTAATCTCGTCATCTAAAACATCGTTGGATTTATATCTGAGTCAGAATCGTGTCCTTCAGAGGTATTCTGTTCAGAAAATTAGTATAACACCTTCTGGTGCTGATCAGGGTGACTGAAGTTTTGAAAATAGGGTGTGATCCTGGTCAAAATGACACTTAGCAGAGTTTGATAGCCTAGAACAGCAGCTCTGCCTCAGCTGCCTTATAATGTTAGGCCAGAGCGTTTCTAGATGAGAAGGTAGCATGCAGGATACCCAGTTTATCACTGCTGTGTTTCCAAACTGAAAGAAGAACTCATTTCGCCTCCTTTGCTTGAAAGAAGCCTTTGTCATAGAGAGGTCATGAAGAGGAAGAGGGGAAGGCCTATCTTAGTTTTCAGTGGTGTATTTGGCAGGCCATGCCCTGCTAAAACCGAGTCCCAGTCTTGGGTAAATGAAGTCCCAATATAATTCGGCCTGCTGTCATACTTTTACAGTCAAACATTTATCTTTTCTTTTCACAACTAGTTAAAGACATGGTTGCATGGTTTATGCTTAGATTTTCCAAATGACTGTAGTTGGATCGTGGCCATGCATTGGAAATTTTTGCCCCAAAGGAGGAAATTTTGAGAAAGATTCAAATGATTCAAACCCAGTCTTTTATGAATGTTAGAAATATGCACAGTATGCTTTGTTCACAATAGCTCTGTTTTCCCAGACAGAAGCTCCACCAACTGGTGGAATTGCCCTGGAATTCTGCAATACCACAGATGGGGAGGCTTGAATATTCCTGGACTGACTCAGCCTGTTCACTTTGCCTGGCTTGTAAGACAATAGACAATTCTTCCTTGGTTGTGGAGATCCAAAATTTGAAGTAAAGGAGGTCACATATTAACAAATGGAACAACTGCCTTTTAGACAAGCCCACAGACTGAACTGTGATCATATTAAGCAGAGGAGCTCTTGAGAGTATAATTCCTACTGCCAACGTAAGAGCTGATTAGGAATGGGAGAAGCCAGGACCAGACAAGGTTCAGACATGCAAGCACAGCAGATTATTAAATAAGGAGATGAAGGAGCATTCAGAGGGATCTTAAATTAAGTACATTAATTATGTAATAATGAAGCAGCTTTAAACTGGATTTATAATGGATACAAAAGAACTACATTTTGCATTGGCCTTGATACTTTCAAAAGAACAATCTTACTTGATTGTGCTCACTTATAGAAAAACGAGAGAGTGGGGAAGAAAAAATGGCTCAAGCTCATCTTATCCTAAGCAAAGATCTCATAGACTGTAATGTTTATTACTGAGAGATAGATTTTAATAAAGGATCAAGGCCATGGGACTGATTTACAACCCCCCAAATTTAATATTTTTCCCTCTATCTCATGATTAGCAAAATTATAGTGATTATAATAATTATTTTTTAAAGTTATTTTATGGCTTCCTTTTGGGCCCTTTATTTCTACATTAAATTCTTGACTGGATTGTCAATCTTTATTCCTAAGAAGGAGTCTCTTTACTTGCCACATGAAGTACTAAACAAATGCAACTCTATCATTGTAAAAAAAAAAAATAATAGTTTATACCAGATAATCATTTAGGCTTGTTTAGCAGGCACTGCCTTTTTTGGCAGACTTTCTATTTGTGTTGATAAAGGATAGCTCCTCTAAAGCAACAACTTGTCACTTAATTACTTTTTCTAAGATCTTTTAAATTTCATCTGCTTTTTATTACACTGTCTTTCTGGTTATCCTGTTCCTTTTGCTCCTAATGATTCCCAAACCTATGGATCTTCCTGTGTTATTGAGCATTGCATTTCATTTACTATCTCTCACCTCTTCTTGGACAGCATTTTCTCTGTTTCATACTATTTCCCTGTCTGTTTCTTTGTCTTCTCACTACTGTGCTATCTGAACTGCCCATTTTCGAGACCCAAGGGATAGCTGTTCTTCAGCTGTGGTAGGATGAGGGGTTTGAGGAAAGAAGTGAGTGATCCCAGCTGCCAGGGCAACTGCCTGTCCAGGTTTTCTTTTTGCTTCATCTCTGTCCTAGCTTGTGCCTTTGCACAATTTCATTTACCTCTGCCTGCTCTGTTTCCCCATCTGTAAAATTACAACAGAGTGTTTAGGAAATAAAAGCACAGAAATGAAAACTAATTACTATTATTGTTTATATCTCACTAATGGACAAGGCCTCAAACCCCTCAATGGCAGTAATTCCTTTTTTTTTTCTCTCTCTCTTATATAAAGAAATGAATCATTTACCTGAGAGGATCTGGACTATTTCTTTCAAGCTTATCACATCTTAAAGATCAGAAGTGGGCACTAGTATCACGTCACAGGTTAAGAGAGTTTAAGCATCAGCTTTCTTCAATCATGTCTAAACCTTCTGGCATCTCTGAATCAGCTGAAGTACACTGCTAGAATGAGCTGATGAAATCAGCTCCATTTCCACCCCCCTGCACTATATATGAAAGACCAAATTGTGGTGTATGCACCTGAACTTAGAGCCCCAACTCCAGGAGTAGGGTGATGATCTCAGAGTCCGGTCTTTGGGGTTGTGAAAATTCATTTTGAAATCCAAACTTGAATGAAACTGGCAAGTCAGGGCTGCTGCAGTCCATAGTGGGCTGGGAATGCCATGCCTGGAGCTGTTTTACCTGTGCTCCTCTGTGCAGCCCTCTGGAGATAGTGGGAATGACGAGTGCCAAAACAAACTTAGGAACAAAAGGAGCAAAGTGCACTGAGTGCAGGTGTGCTGCTTAGCTGTTGTGGTTTAACCTGGTGGGTAGCTAAGCACCACACAGCCACTCACTCCTACATCACTCCATAGCAGCATGGAGAACTAGGGAGAAAAAAGTAAAATTAATGGGTTGGCATAAAGACAGTTTCATACAACAGAAATGGAGGGGAAAGTCTTATTCCTACTACTGCCACCACTACCACCACTAGTTAGAATATACAAAACAAGCAGTGCACAGTGCAACTGCTCACCACTTGCTGACCAATGCTCAGCCTATTTCCAAGCTTTCCCCCAGCTATATGTGCTCAGCATGATACCATATAGTATGGAATGTCTCTTGGGTCAGTTGGGATCAGCTGTCCGGGCTGTGTCCCCTCACAACTTCTGCATGCCCAGTCCACTCACTGGTGAGTCGATATGAGAAATGGAAAAGTCCTTAATTTAGCGGGAGCCCAGCAACAAGCAAAACATCAGTGTGCGTTACCAAAAAACTACACAAAAACTTTTAGGTGGAGTGCTGTATGATGGTGTGGTTCAAATAGCAAAAAATGAAATATCGCAACGAGAAGTGAAAGTCCAACCCATCTAAATAGTTTTAGAGTTTCTAATAATCATTGCTTCTGGGGCACGTAGAGCAGAGATCCAGTTACAGAAAGCCTGTGTGTCTCAATGACAGAGATGAAGGCAGCAAAGAGATTCCATGCTTTGTCTCCTGCTTGCTCTGAGTGTTTAGGCTTCACAAAGACAAACGGGAAGCACCAAGTGGAACTGAAAATCAGTGGAGGTGCTCACAGCTGCACAGATGCGCCATCCCTGAGCAGTTCAAAGCCGGGTTGGATGGGGCCCTGATCAACCTGATCGAGTGGAAGGTGCCCCTGATCGTGGCAGGGGGTTGAAACTAGATGATCTTTAAGGTCCCTTCCAACTCAAGCCATTCTATGATTCTATGATTCTATGTGTTTCTCTAGTAAAAGGACCTTTGCATTTTCCAAAGGAAGAAGACCAGCAAATGTCTTTGCAAAGATTTTGTCCTGCAGTGTGGGCCAATCTCAATACTCTGCCTTACAGGAAGAGAGCAGAATGTTGCAGAACAAGAGAATTAATGTTTGAACAGTCCCCTATTTTTTACTAGGATATGTTTTGTATTTTTATATGAAATTTGTTGTGGATGATGAGGCAAAAGCTTTGTCATGTTGCAGTTAAAATTGGCAATAGAAACTAATTAAAAGTTCTGGGTAATTTAAAAAGCAAATTTAATTCCCATTTTCTTTTCCCTTCACCAAAGCTTTCATATGCTGAGTGCAAGAATAACTGTGGTGTTTTCACCCTACCAAAATTCCCCACTGATCATTCTGTGCAGTTGTGGTTCCATGCAACGGGGGGAAAAGCTTCCTACCATCTGTTCTAAATTATATATATTTTCCTATTATATTTCCCTGTTTTATTGTTTTTATTGCTGATGAAGTAGTAAGTTCAGTTTTCAGTATTTCTACCCTTAAGAGTTTAGGCAATTCCCTTTATTTTCCATACTGCTGCTCTTATATTAAGCCATGGTATCAGAGAGGTAACATCACTGAGCTTTACAATTTTATCATTCATTATACTGTTCCTAGCACGGTATTTAAATAAAAAACCTGAGACCCCCAGTTGGGTCCTTTCTAACACTGGAGGCATTTGGATTTCCTCTTTTCTGTCTCCTATAGCACCATCAACCCCAGTAACCAGATTTTCTCACCAACAAATACCTTGACTATTTACTACTTTTCAACCTAGGCTTTAATGGATCTTCCTCTGCCTATATGAACGCATCTCTTGATGCCTGGGAAAGTCCTTCTGGGTCGAAGCTTGGATTGGATGATCCTGGAAGTTGTTTCCGACCTTGACGATTCTGTGGTTCATAAACAGACTTTTATTAAAAATGGTACAATTTCACGATTCCTTTCTTTCTAGCTGTCTAACTAGCTCTTTAATGGCTTTGCTGTAACACAAACATCTGGGGGGGAGGGTGAGCTCCACTTTACCTGTAGGGTTTGTGTCACACCATCACACTCCACTAAACTCCCTGAATCCCTCATTTCTGCTCACGCGCTGCTTTCGGGTTTGTTTTTAAAACCTTCACGGGCGGATCCGCTGCCGCTTCCCCACCTCCCCGAAGAGTTTGCTGCCGTTTGCCATGCCGTGGGGTGGAACCCAGCCGGGATTAAGTGAAGCGGTTGCTCCCAGGCAAAGCGGCCGCAGGACGCCAGCTGGGACTGACTATTTGCTTTAACCCTTTTTTCCCACCGTTTGCCGAGGGCCGCCTCGGAGGGAGGGGACTTCCATTTCCCCGTTTCCTCGGGGCTCTCCCTCTCGCCCGCCCCGTTCCCCGCGGGGCGCGGGCAGGTGACAGCGGTGGCACGCGCGCCCGGTCCCGTGACGCGCGCGCCCGGCTGAGCGCCTCGTGACGGCGGCGGCGGCGCCAACAGGTGTCCCCGCGCCGCTTCCCGGGACACCCGGGGCGCCCCCGGGCTGGAAGGGACCGCTGGAGATCATCTAGTCCAAAGCCCTGCCAAGGCAGGGTCACCTAGAGGAGGTGACTGGAACGCGTCCAGGTGGGTTTGGAATGTCTCCAGAGAAGGAGACTCCACGATCTCGCCGGGCAGCCTGTTCCAGTGCTGTGCCACTCTCCATGTAAAGAAATTGTTCTTCATGTTGATGTGAAACTTCTTGTGATTTAGTGTATGGCAATTGCTTCTTACCCTGTTGATGGGCACCGCTAAAAAAGTCTGACCTCACGCTCGTGGCACCCGCACTGGAGATATTTACATACATTAATGAGAGCCCCTCTTCGGTCTCGCCAGACTAAACAGGTCCGGCTCCCGCAGGCTCTCCTCGTAAGAGAGAAACTCCAGATCCCTTTCGGGTCTGTTCTCGGAGCGAGAAAAAACTCCGAAAAGCCTCTTTGCAACTTTCGGGAGCAGAGAAGGGACTGTCGCCGAGAACAGCTTCCGGCTCCGGGGAACGGCGCATCCCCAGCACGGGATCTGCTCGGGTCCCTTCCCACAGGGGGCTCGCTGACCCCGCGGGGGAGCCCTGCTGCCGCCACGCTGGGACGCGACGGTGGGAGGACGGCGTTTGGAAGCTGCCGTGGGGCTGCTCGTCCCACGCAGGCGGCGGGAGGAGCGGCGGCTCCGGCGGCTGGGGAGCGGCGCCGCCAGACCCCGCGGGCGCAGCTCCGCTTCCCGGAAACCCGAGCACCGCCGCTTTTACACTTTTTATTTTCCATGGGGGGGTTTCCCCGGGGGGGTGGGGAGAGGGAGGAGGGGGAATCCCCTCGCGCCCGCCGCCTCCCCGCCCCCGTCACGCGCAGTTCTCCCCGCTCCCGGCCCTGTCACCTGACGGCGCCCACGCCCTCCCCCCACCAGCGCGTGCGGACGGCGAACAAACGGCCCTTTCCTTTCTTTCATTTATTTATTTAATTTTTTAAATTTTTTTTTCCCCTTTCCCCTCTCCGCCTTCTCCCGACTATAAATAGCTCCTGCGCGCTGTGCGTGTGTCACGTTCCCATTACGTGCGCCTTACGCTGACGCACGGGGGCGGTGCACTCCGTGACGTCAGCGCGTATCCGGGCCAAGCTATAAATAACCTTCCGGCGGTCGGTGCCAGTGGCGGGCGGGCGCTGCCGCTGGGGCTGCTGGCGGTGCTTCCCGCGGGAGCCAGCCGCCCCGGCGGCCTCGCTCCCTTGAGGGGCTCTGGGCTGCGTGTGGACAACCCTCCACACCCCGGGCAGGCAGATCACTCGTCCGTGAGGGCCGTACTGCGCTCGGGCAGCAGGTGCTGCTGTCTCTGCCTCCCCCTTTCGCCCGGCGGCGTAACAGGCCCTGAGCGGTGGCGGTTCACAGCCTGTTCACAGTTCAGCGTCGTAAAGTGTTAAAGGGGTTGGAAGGGTTAAAAATCAACCAGTTGCTACCGCTCTGCCATGGGCAGGCGCATCTCCCACCAGACCCGGCCACTCAATTCCACATCCAACCTGGCCTTGAATACGGCTGTGGATGGGGCATCCCTGTCTGCCCTGGTCAGCTTGTTTCAGTTTCTCACAGCCTCATAGTAGTGAATTTGTTTCATGTATCTAACTCAAAATTCCCCCTTTTCCAGTTTGAACCCATTACTCCTTGTCCCTACAGCTCCTGATAAAAATTCCTTCTCTAGCTTCCATGTAGACCCACTTCAGGTACTGGGAAGTTGCAATGAAGTCTCCACACAACCTTCTTGCAGGCTGAACAGCCTCAGTATTATTAGCATGTGTTCATACATACACAAATAATTGTGTGCCCGAGTGTTGGCTGTGAGTTGGTAATTCAGGTGTTGCTCTGCAGTCAGCCTGAGTCCATGTGCAGTCAAGATGGGAGTACACAGCAGAAGCAGTAAGTTCAGTGCTACTGTTCTCTCTCTAGTCTAAGGTCCCAGGCAGGGTTACAAGGAATTTGTGTGTATTTTAGCTGGTTATTATAAACATGGGCAATGTATTCCCAGCTATACAGTAGGTATCTCAATAGGTTTAGCTGCAGCCATCTCCCAAGAGGTAGGCAATGAGGTTTTTTTGGTCTCTTTAGGTCCAGAAAAGAATGTTTTCACAGCCTAGACAAGTGCTTTAGCCGGTGGTCTGCTGTGTAGAAGTGGCTGTGATGGCTGGTCTCTGTGTGTCAGCAGGCATTGGGCCCCTTGGGGCTAGGAGTGTAGCAAGATAACTCATTTTGCAAGCAGCTGTGCTGGCTGAAGATGCAACTTACCCCTAGTGATTTGCTGCCTTTCCTCTGCCAGAGTTACCGCCCCCACAGCTCTTGAGTTGACGTTGGATAAGTGAGCAGCTGGATGAACTGTACTAATACTGCCTGAGGTGCCCTAAGAAGGATTTCTGCGATCTCTCTTGCTGGCAGAGGTTTGGACTTGGTTGTCTATGGCTGCCTGTGATGGCAGCACTGCATGGCTATAATACCTATTGCAGTGATACTCAAAAGAAGATACCTGCCTGTAACTTTAGGCATTGGGACAGCTTTCCCGTGAGTACGTGGGGTACCTGTGGTTCAGGGTGGGTAGAAAAGTCCTCAGGTCAGCCTGGTTGGTAACACCTCTGGGTCTGTTCACAGCATGGCTGTATGCCAGGTAACCTCCTTGGGTGACAGTGTAGGCATGGGCAACGTGTTTGGCTTTCCTGTCTGTCTGTCTTACTTGCATCCTAAGTGTGTAGGGTTAGGTTCAAAAATAGGACTGTCTGAAAAACCTAATGGAAAACAGTTCTGTAAAAAGAAATTAAATTCTAATGCTTTGACTGTTGCTAAATAGTGTTAAAATTAAATCATTATGTAGTTTTGATTGTAAGCTTTCTGGGTACAGGAGCATCACAGTTGTCTCTCCTACCCCTTACTGTTAGCACCAAGGTGTGTGTTTCTTCCAGAGAGTCTTTGCAAAGCAGTAACAAAGAAAATGTAAATAGCAGATTTACTTAGTAGAACTCTTCCAGTGCTTGTGTTTTCAGGAAATCCAGCCATTTTAATGGTTTTCTAGTGTGTGGTTTGTTGGGTAGGTTAACATCTAAAACTTGATTGGTTTGCTTTAATTGCAAAATACTTGATGTTACATTTTTCTTGTGCTTTTCTATCAGTGGAGTTCAGAAGAGCAACTTCTCTCACTCGGAAAATTAGCCACGTTGGTGATTTAGGGCTTCCACCAAGTTCTGTGCATTTAGGGAGTTTTGTATGTGTTTTCTAGCCCTGGTAGAGTAGAGAAATTCTTTTCTGTCTACAGATAAAGTGAAAATTTTACAACTAGTAGTGTGTTGAATAGTGATACTTGTAATTTCTAATTGCTAGTCAGCTTTCTAGGGCATATTTGACATAGTAATTTCTTGGATAAGTGTGAGTATTTTTAAATCTCACAGTGTTTTGGATGTATGCCCTCAGTTCTGAGGTATATGGTCTGTTGGAATATCATGCAGAGAATACGTCAGCCTTCTACCATCATCTTTGATGCTAATATCAGCTTCAGTTCTCAAGCAAAATGGTTTACTTCAGCAATGGCATTTATGGAGAGAAACTCAGTGGTTTTGCAGTTACTTTATCTGTAAGGAAGAGAATTTTCCTACACTGAGAGGGCTGCACAGGTGAGCTGAAACTAAGAACAACTCAGTTATCTGTGACAGATTTCTTTTGGCGTATTCCTCCATTGCAATAGGAGAGATTACCTGTGACATCATCAGTGGGATAGATGGTATCATTGCCATTACCTAGTCATCCCCAAATTATGAATTCCAAGCCTGGAACTGGCCGCTGTCTAGAGGCAAGATCAAAAAGATACAAGGATCTAGGTATGAGCAAGCTCTCAACCAACCTTTCTGAAAATGGTGGAGTTGAGTAACAGCACTGTCTTTCCAAGAAATGTTGACTTAGGATCTCTGTCCTGTGAAATTTCGAAGGGAACTTTGGTGAGAGCTGTTGTACAGTGTACCATTGGTGGGCAAAATGAAATCTTTAGATGTATTTGACCAAAAACACTCTTAGCAGGCTTCCATTAAACTCATCTTGAGCTTTTTGTTTGAGGTTCAGGTGTTTTACTGATTGGTGATTTAAGGGGTTTTGACAGCAAAAGCATTTAGGTGTGCAGTAAACTCTCTTCCTACAGAAAGTCTACAGTTGAGAAACTTCAGAGTGGGCCAAGAAAAGCTAACACCATGTCACTTTTTGATGGTGGGTCCCAAGGCCTTGAATTAAGGAGGATGAAAATGGTGGGAAGTCAGAGGTGATCTTGGTGGGGCTCAGCCCAAACCAAAAAAAATAATAACTCTCTCAGTTCATATACATGCACAGGAATTCTACCAGTGTAGTGATTCATTTGAATAGAAGAGAAATATAACCAGAACAAAGACAGAGCTTGGGGAAAAGCAAAGAAGGAGGAGTATGACACAAAATCATACTTTGTAGGGTAATAAAGCAAAAAGCATTAGTCTCCTTTATAGCTGTCTTCTCTGGCTTGGATGCTTCTTAATGCTCAGTGTTGAGAGTAAACAATCCCCTACGGTGATGCTGTCTGTCATCAGGCTAATCAGAAGTGTTTCTGTCATTGCAAATGGTAAACAGTAAAAATATATTTGCAGCAACAGTTGGTCACAAGAAAATCAGATATTAGTGTGACAATATTGTACATTCTTTAAGTACTTAAAATGAAATTCTTCGGGGTTTTTTAATTTGTTTTGGGTTTGGATTTTTTTTTAATATCTGTTCTTTCTAAAGGTTTGATCTCTAACTTCAGGTAGACTGGGATACTTGTCAGTGAAGTCACTCCGGTCTGTTTTACAGAATTCAATGTGTCAGATACATTTTCTAAATACAAAAGAGAAAGGCATTCTATTCTTTCTGTGGTATATGTCTAGGAGCAGATTTTCAAAGTTATATCTTGAGCAAATTCCAATTGATTTTTTTCCAGAAATGTTTCATTTGTTGAAGTGCAGAAAATTAATTCAGAAAAACATGTTTGGATGGAATATAACAGTGTGCATGATTGTATTAAAATCCAGTTTGGTATCTGAATTACAAACAAGTGTGGCTTGGTTCGTTTCTTGGACATGATTGTAACAATACTGTATGCAAGGGTTCCATGTTCTAAAAAAGATTTAAGTGGCATTGTTTTCCTTCTTCCCTTGTTTTGCATTTAATAAGAAGCAAAAATGGGATAGAGTGGGAAGTTGTAAGCAGACGAGCATAAGATAATGTGGTTTGTCAATGTCCGCCTTCAGCTTATGTCTGTGGTCACACGTTAAAATGCCCTTCTCAGTTTCTGTGCTTTCTGTTCTTCTTTTCACTCTAATCTCCCTTCTGCCTTGTACTTCTAGAGTTTCCAGTCTCTGTTTTGGGTCTCCTTGCTTCCACAGGAGGCCAGTTCTGGACTTTCCTGCTTCACATATCCCTAGGTGACTGATTTTTTTCATTTATGTAGTAAAATTAAGAAGTGATTTCATGTTAACTTTCTAGGGTTTCAATAACTCTTGTTTACCTTTTTTTTACAAGCTGGTATCCTTGTGGTAGAAGTGCTAATGAAACCTGCTAATGTCTAAAGCATGTGTGGCTTTTTCTTTACTACATTCAGTGTTTTTCTAAACATTTTTTGACATTTGGCTTTCATTATGCATTCTTCTACTGACTTTGTTGTTCAGAGCTGACTTCAGTCATGAATCAAAACTAGTAAGGAGTTCTGCTCTGGGATCTGGCATGTGAGCGAGACAGAGCTACTTAAGTATGATGAGATCTGCGCATGCCTTTACGCATCATGGTCTTTTCTACTGGGGAGTAGATCTTCCCCACTTATTTGGTCTGCAACTGGCAAATCCAAGGCTTTTGCACTGGGAAGAAGTCTCAAGCCCAAGATGTGATATTCTTAAGGCTTTTAGAGCCAAAGAGCAGCAAGTAGTCACAGAGAACTGGTGACTGCTTTCCATTTC
>VZUA01018918.1:3926-17393 GCA_013401035.1 Horornis vulcanius | reverse complement strand
CTGACACTTGTATTTCTCCAGGAGCTTATTTAATTCATTGAAATGGAAGACCCATTTGTGTCATCTATGTTGTGGGCAGTTTTCTGAAATTTCAGCTGTAAAATGTGACAGTGGACTATGGTGGCTTTCAGAAGGGAGGAGAAAGACAGGAGCTGGGGCACAGAAAGAGAGGAGGAAAAGAAGAAAAGGGCAGACAGACTTCATATTTTCAGCTGCAAGGAGTTATTTATTGGCTTTATCTACCCATTGAACTTATTCTGTGGCTTTATGCCACTTAAAACAATTTTTCCAATTAAAATTTAAGTTTTCCTTACTAATTTTTGCAAATGCCATTTTCCTTTTTTTTTTTTCACTTGCATGAGAAGCTGATAGATAAACTGCATTTTTAGCTCTTCACATGCCTGAATTCTTCTGAACTTGCTGAATTCCATGACAACTTGGATGTTGTTCTTGTTTCATGAGTTATGTTCCATGTCTCTGTAGGGTTTTTTTCATTAATCACTTAACATCTAATATAATCTCCAGCTAAGGGAAAAATAGATAAGTAGAAGTCAAACAGCAACAAAATACTGAATGTCAAGCATATAGAACTTTGATTTAAAATGTGGAGTAAGCTTCACTTCTTTACCCAGTGCTTTGTTCCTGGGGGCATTCACATTAGAGCCAGAAGAGATGGGCCATAAATACAATGGTTTTTAGAAGCAATGACTAATCGGGAAGGACAGGTCAAATATCAACCAACATTTTTAGTCTGAGACTCATGAGGATTATACACTAACAGCTAAATATAGGATCATTCTCTGAAATTCAGACAAAATAATTAAGGACAGTGAGAATTTTATGTGGTTCAGGACTCACTAGGAAGAGCAAAGTCAAGTAATATATTTTCATAAGTCTGAATTCTTGTTTTCAGTGAACAAACTGACTTGACTGGCTGACAGCTTCAACACACAGTTGGCCAGAACAAACCTGTCCCTTTCACTGATGACTGTAGAATTTTATTTACCAATGAAGATCTTTCTCTCTGTAATAGTAACTTGCGAAAAACTAGATTTTACATTTGAAAGTATTAGACTACCTAGGTACTTTGTTCTTATAAAAATTGTGTTAGTTGAATGAAAATAAAAAGAAACAATTAGACCTCCTTTTAGAAGTAGGAGCAGTAGCTTTTTTTAGTGGCATAAGCATTAGTGAGTCAAGGATTTAGACTTTAGACATTTAGACTTTAGAATATCTGTCAAGGAATGGTTCTGTCTATCATGACATTAAGTAAAAAAAGAGATATTTAAAAAAAAGTGTTTGGAATAACATATCTTTGCAGCCAGCTCAGACATCTGGGCATGCACCTTCACCTTGGCTCTAGGTAGTGTTTTACATATATCTTTGATGCAGGTATTTCAGAGCTCCTTTTCCCCCTACATGCCAACTCAAAACTGTTCTTGCTCTTTGGATGGGACTATACTCTGGAGTTTTTGTCTTTAAATTGTTACTAATAATTACGAGTGGACACTGAGCAGCTGTCAGCAAGAAGGGATGAGGGGCAGGCAGCCCCACTGGCAGGGAAGGGGCTGGAACACTTCGACTTGGGGGCAGTGAATGTGTGCCCTGCAGAGTCAAAGACCCTCGTATCAGGAACAGGGGAACAAGGATGGGATCACACAGAACACTGAAGATGAAGGTTGGGAAAAGCAGGTATAAGGTGCACATAAAAAATGAGCATGAGAAAAAGAGGGGAATGGGAATGTGATGTGTTACAGCAGTTCTACTGCTTTAGTCTGTAGGTGTGGTGTGACAAGAGAGCAAATGGGATCCACATTTCTGCAGTTCTTTACACATTCTTGTCATATTGGCTGGCTTGCAGGCATATATCAAAGAATTCATTTTAATTTTTTATTTATATCTGAAATCCACTCTAGAGGAATTTGTTGGTCCATTGCCATGGGTGTTTTGATCCTTTGTCTTTATAAAAGCAAAGATCAACCTACAAACTTTCATATTTCTTTACTAATTTAGTATTGAGATGTTTATTACATCTCTCTTGCCTGGGGGAAATCCCGTTTTTCTCAAGCACACAGTAGTTTCTTCTGTTTCCTGTGGAAAGCTGTTCTTCTCAGTAGGCTGTGCCTCAAAGATACTTGCTCTAAAAGGCAGGCTCAACAAAAGTCATGCAGTTTGCTCGATCCTATCTGCTTTAAGCAATTGTTTGGCAAGAGCTTCTCCTAATACAAACAGTGCATTCTGAAACCTGAGTATCTTTGAAAAGGTGTTGATGAAGAAGTGTAAATGAAAAGAAATCAAGTTGACAATATTTTTAACCCACTCTAAAAGCTTAGTTTAAACTTAAACTTGGAGTAAGTAGATGGGTTGAAAAGCAAGGGGGGAGGAAAAGTCTTTCTTTCTTTCTTTCTTTCTTTCTTTCTTTCTTTCTTTCTTTCTTCTGTCTTTCTTTCTTTCGTCTTTCTGTCTTTCTTTCTGTCTTTCTGTCTTTCTTTCGTCTTTCTTTCTTTTGTCTTTCTGTCTTTCTTTCCTCCCTTTCCAATTTGTTTACTCTGTCCATGTGCCAGCACAGTGTGGGTATTCAGTTTCACTCTTTTCATAAGAGTTTTATACAGACATGCACTCAGTTCTGTTGATTTCTATAGTTATGGAATATGTCAGTGGGGGATGTGAAACCTGTTAAAAAAGTAGAGGTTCCATACTACAAAGCCACAGAAAATATCCATGAGATTTAAGGACAGATGTGGGATTTGCCCTGTTTCAAACCACCTTTAGATTGGTTAGATTTCACTGTGGTGTAATTGCTTTGAAGAGATGGTTGGCACAGACTGTATGTCTATGGACTGCTCTAAGGGTTACCCCAGGGCATGATAAACTACTTTTGGCTGCTACTAGGAGCAAGTTTACAACTTTTAGCTGCAGGAGCATCCTCTCCCTTTTTGTCATGGGTGCTGGGTAATATATGACAAGGGAACAGTGTAATGGTTCTCTAGATATCCGATCAATTACAGGAAATAGCTGTCACACAGTGTTGCTAATCTTTAATCTGAGATTGACTGCATGGGAGAATTTTCTTGCTTCTTCTCTCCATGGTTATAATCTGACCTTGAGTTTTTTACTCTAGATAATATCTGATAAGAGATTAAGGACGCGATAAGTAGCTGTTTTATGTGAAATTTAAGAGGCCATTAACATTCCACTGAATTGTAAAATTGTCAAGCTAAAAACAGCTCTCCTGGCGTTCTGCACAGATGCAATAGCAAATCACTGAGTCACAGGAAATGATTCAGTCAACATTTCTAAACTTTCAATGTGTGTTTTATGGAAGAAACTTGATGTAAATGTTTAGACAGTTATGGTTTTGGAGATAAATATTGCAGTTTTATGTAGTTTGGGGTTTGACGTACCAGAATTGTGGTGCACAGTTGTCAATTTACTGAACATCTAAAGCTGTTCGATCATTGTATTCGATTCCAGTGTGGGATGTGTTTTCTGTGGCTGATGAAATGTGGTGTTATATTTGGGCATAACAGATTACACATCAGAACATCAAAGAAAAAATATCTTTTAATGACCTGGGATTCCCTCTGCACTGCTGGAAGAGAACTTGCATGGGCCTCCACACTGTTTTCCTTAATTGCTTGTCTCCTCGTCCTGTAAATACAGTGCTTCAGTGATACAACCTCTCATGGCAGGTTACCCTCTGCCCTAAATGATCTCACTGGGTTAAACTGCTTTAGAAGGTTAAGTTGAAATATTTCCTTGCTTTTCATTTTAATTTCATGAATTAAAATAGACAGAGTGCTGACAATGCAAAATTCACCCTTTCTTACGTTAGTTGCTTGTAGTTAAAGTGTTTCTTGTGTTTTTCAAATAATTTCTCCTGTGAGATTTAAAAAAAATGTTTTACTTGATAAGTAAATAGACCTGCAGTGTGCTGTGCTTCAGGGACATTAAATCAGTGTTATGGTTCCTGTACAAAACTCTAATCCTTAGGTGTACCTCTGTGAAGAAGGATTGCTACCAGCAGCATGATGGACAATTTCTGCCTTCAACCATATAATTTCCATGCACATAACTTGTCTGTACAGGAAAGTAATCCCAGGAGGCAGCTTCTGCAGGTGAGCAAGTGTGTTCCCACACTCTGCCGGTGTACAGGAATCAGTGTTTGAACCTGAGACAGTGAAAGAACAGGGTGTTGAATGTTTCTGGCTGTAACAGGTGAGGACAGACCTGTCAAGACTGTTCATGTCTTTATGATTCTAGATTTGCTTCTAGAGGTGGGCTACACTGGAAACATGGAAAAAGAGACTCCTCTGAATGACCAGGATGAATAACCCACCCTATGCACCATAGGGCACTGGAGAGTGACCAAATAGTTTGTTTCCATCTGGGCCATACTGTACCAGGTGTGGGTGCCCAGCTGCTGGCAGGGGGTGCTGCAGGGATCTCTGTGATAAGCAGCCAAGGCTGCCCTTTGGTGGCCACTGCCCATTCCAGATGAATCCAATGGCCCCACCACAGCCCTTGGCTGAGCCCTTGGCAGCCAAGGTGGTGGTGCTTTAGAAATAATGTGTGTAAGAAAGAGCAAAATGCTAGCTGGCTGTGAGGGGTGAGGAAAAATATGAGAGAAACAGCCCTGAGAGCCCTGAGACAAGAGCAGCAGGAGGGGAGGAGCTGCTCCAGGTGTCCCAGCAGAGATTCCCCTTCAGTTCTAGGGAAAACCATGGTGATGAGGGTTGACACCCTGCAGCCCACAGGGCAGAGAAGTCTACACTGCAACTCACAGAGGACCCCATGCTGCAGCAGTCTTATCCTGAAAGAACTGCAGCACAGGTGAAGGGCCCAAACTGGAGCAGTCCATGAAGATCTGCAGCCCGTGAAGAAGACCCAGGCTGGAGCAGGAAACAGCATAAGGAAAGAACAGCAGAGAGGAGCTGTTATGGACTGACCACAGACCCAATTCCCCATCCCTTACACTGCTTAGTGAGGAGAGGGTAAAGGAGTCAAGGGTAAAGGAGTCAGGGATAAAAGTAAGCCTGGGAAGAAGGTAGAAGTAAGGAGCAGATGTTTTTACTTTTGTCTTTGTTTCTCAACATCTTATTCTAGCCTGTTTTTCCTGTGGCAGTTAACTGATGGTTGACCTCCTTGTCTTTATCCTTTCTAATTTTCTCCCCCTGTCCTGCTGGGGAAGGTGGGTAAGAGAGCTGCTGGGTGGGCATCTGGCAGCAGAACAAGTTCAGCCCACCATTAATACATTTTGTTATATGTGGAGACTATGAATATTCTAATTATACCATATACCTGCTGTATAATTTCTAATGATGAAGTCTTTGATGTTTAATTGTTTTTGAGGGAGATGTAAAGAAAAGGTGAGCGGGGAAGCAGACCTAATATTGAATAGATACTCAAGGAGCAGAACAAACACAGGTAGCTTCCACTGAAAATTGTCTTAATTTTCTTGCAAGATTTGTAATGACAATGTTTTGTGATTTTATTTTTATCTCCAGAGTGAATTTTCTCTAAGTAAAACGCAATAAATAGTAAAAAAAAAAAATAAAAAAAAAATCACAATGCTAGTGATATGTAGCAAAAAACCCCAACCAAACCCCCAAAGCTTTAAAAATGAAAATGTGTCCTTTGTTCAATAGCCTGTAATTGCTAGCTTTGATAATTCAATCCTGAAGCTTTTGCATTTCTTTTTAAAAAGTTTAAACTAAGTATTGATATTTCCACTTGGGATTGCATAGTCAGCTTGAAAGGACAGAGAAAAGCATCCTTATGGACAGGGCTTATACCCTGTATTCTGTTTTGTAATTTATAGCTTTTTTTTGAAAACTGCAGTATTCTTTGTGAAATTTCACAGGCAGCAGTTGGACAGAAATAAATTATTTTTATAACAAAATAAAAATTCTTTTAGTATCACTGATACATGCAATTAATTAAAACTTAACCTACTGTTAATTAACTTGTCAAACTTGCATCCCTCACCTACAAATCCTTTTCAACATATCTGTTGCCAACTAATGTTCACTTTTCCTGCGGAGTACTTACTACTATTAATATAAAATTGTCTTAAAGTAAATAATGTAGTGATTATCATAGCTAAGGTTTAATACTGAAGTTGTTGAAAGTGTATGACATAGAAAGTACTGTGACTCATGGCTTATCAGACTAGCTCAAGACACAAAAAGTTGGGGCTTTTTTTAGTATAATGCTTCTGTAATTCTTCTGGGTCTGTCAAAGCCAAAGTAGTTACAACAGTAAATGTAAAATATACATGTCAAGTGGAACACAGTGAAAAAGAAATTCTGCATGAAAAACAGGACAGACTTCTTTATCTCCCTTTTTGAACAGATTTTACATGTATCCTGACTTACGCAATCCTTCTCTTTCAGCTAAATTGTAGTAAAATGAGTCTGCGGTAGTACAGTAAAACAAAAAGAGGAAAATTATAAGCTCCTGTTTAAGAATCATTCATGGAATTATCTGTTGTAATGAAGTTAATAGAAATTCATCAAAGACGAATGCCAAACCCTGTGCCAGGGAAGAAGGGACCCCATGAGGACCACAGACTGGTGACAGAGAGAGCAGCTTTGTGGAAGGGGCCTGGGAGGCTCATGGACTTTGAGTTGAGCAGCATCCAGCAATCTGTCCTGGCAGCAAGAGAGGCCAGCAGCATCCTGGGCTATAGCAACAGGACTGCAGTGAGTAGCTGGAGAGAAGTCATTATTCCCTTGTGCTCAGCACCTGTTAGACCACATTTGGATACTGTGTTCAGTTTGGGACCCTTGCAAACAAGGACAGTGGTAGAGGTGTGAGTTTTGTGGAGGACCAAAATCAGGGGCTGGAGCACTTGCCCAGAGGAGGGAGTCTGTGAGTGTAGGGTTTGTTTAGCCTAAGAAGGAGGAGAATGTGTTGGAGGCCTCTAATAGCAGCATCACCTACATGGGACAAGGTCATAAAGACAGTGGCACAATGTGACAGTCAACAAGCAGAAGCTGAAACAGGAGAGGTTCACAGTATGGGTGAGGATAAAGATACTGGAACATGTTTTCCAGAGGAGGTTATCTGTTCCTCATTCTTGAGGATTTTGAATTCAGATTGAATGGACCCATGGGGCTTGTCCTGCTTAACCAAGACGTTGGAATTGAGATTTCCTCTAACTTGAATTATCCTGTGATTCTGTGTGATGATAATATTATTGGAGGAGAGACTTTGACACGTTAGGGAGCTGGGTAATCACCAACTGTATGAAGTTCAGCAAGGGGAAGTGCCAGATTGTGCACCTGGAGTGGGACTACCCTGGATGTACAAACTCAGGAATGAGATGCTGGAAAGCACCTGATGGAAAGGGACCTGGGAGTCCTGGTCAATGGCAAGTTGACCTGGCACCAGGAGGGCCAACCCTGTCTGGGGGGCATCAGGCACAGCATGGCCAGCTGGGCAAGCGAGGGGATTGTCCTGCTCTGCTCTGCACTGGGGTGGCCTCACCTCAAGTGCTGGGGGCAATTTTGGTGCTATAAGATAAAAACAATATTAAACTATTGGGGAGTGTCCAAAGGAGGGCAATGAAGATGGTGAAGACCTTGAGGGGAAGCTGTATGAGGAATGGCTGAAGTCACTTGGTCTGTGCAGCCTGGAGAAGAGGAGATTGAGGGAAGACCTCATCGTAGGTTCCCCATGAGGGGAAGAGTAGGCACAGACACTGATCTCTTCTCTGTGGTGACCAGTGACAGGATCCAATAAAATGGCCTGAAGGTGTGTCAGGGGAGGTTTAGGTTGGAGATCAGGAACAGGCTCTTCACCCAGATGGTGGCTGGGCACTGGAACAGGCTCCCTGGGAAGTGGTCACCGCACCAAGCCTGACAGAGTTCAAGAAGTGTTTGGACTATGCTGTCAGGATCATGCTGTCACTCTTGGAGTGTTCTGTGCAGGGCCAGGAGTTGGGCTTGATGATCCTGATGGTCCCTTCCTACTTAACATATTTTATGATGATGATGATGATTATATTTTAAAATTATTTTCTGTGAGAGGTTGAAAGACTGTAGTAAAAAAAAAATCCTTTCTAGAGTTTAAATTCAGTCTCATTTCAAAAGTACTCTTAAGTACTTTTCATTTGTACTGAATGTGATTTCATATAGATGAAACAAATTGTGTCTGACACAGAAGACTTCAGAGCTTTTAATTCTATAATCTCAAGACGTTTAGATAATTACATATTTTTCCTCAAATAAAAATACTCCTCTGCTCATTTTGGCAAATATTTATTCATCTCCCCTGTTTTAATTGGCAATCAAATGAATGGAGCATGACTTCTTTATCAAATAAATACTTTAGAAATTAAGGGTATAATTTGAAAATAAAATGTAATCTTTGAGTTGAACAGATTGCTAATATTCAACAACTATTCATTATCTGTTTTCACTTTATGTCTTGGCTGTTTAAAAGGATTTAAGAATATATTCCTAAACTCAGCATTAGATGCAGGAACTACATTTTCTGGTTGGAAGTTCTTGAACAGACCTTACAATAGGCTCAAGTGAGCTAAAAATAAACTTCTAGCAGTTCATATTAACTGGGTAATAACAGGCAACAGCAAAAAGCAGTATCCAGCTATGATGAAAACAGGAAGCACATTACACAATCTGCCCTTTCCAGATAGGTATGAATTCTTAAAGGCTTAACTAAAATAATAATCCCTCAAAGTTTTTAATAAAAGCAGAGAGTTTTCTATTGTTCATAGCTGAGTGGAGACGAAAAACATGCACCCCAGTACATTGTGAAAGATCTGCTCTGTCCTGGGAAACAATACTATTTCCATGTAGTTCTTGGTAACCCTGATTCAATTTTAGGTAATGGATTTGGTCCTGCGAAGGGCTGAGCATCTGAGCCTTATCCAGCAAAGCTGCATAATGCTGTTAAGCCTGGGAGCATTGTGAGATAGAAACCCAGAAGGTGACCCTGATTGACTAGGGTGAGAAGAGAGTGCTGAGCTTTCATCATTGATGCTGAAGGTATCTGTGCTCCAGCATCTCCCAGGAAATCAAGTTCCCCCTCTGAAGCAGTAGCGTCCTCTTCACCTTTTCTTGGCAGGTAGGGGTGGCAAAAGGGTCCTTTCCTTAAAAATGAAGAAGGAAGCACTAACTAGATCTAGACCATCCCAAGAGAGGTTTTGGTACAGACATACTACACTTTTTTTTTTCTGTGGTCAGGCCAGTAAAAGTAACAACACCCCTCCTGCCAATGCAAGGTACCTGTGTTTTCTCAGGTTCTTTTTCTTCTGAGGTTGTAAAAAGTAGTGAAAAGCAGTCGTGCAGAACCAAATATCTGTTGTATCCAAATTCCTGTTGTCTTAAGTCTGACACCATTCTGAGTACCTAAGTGTTTTGGATGCAGGACCATCTTGTTTGCATTTTTGGGGGTTAACACTTTTTTTGATAAGTTAATGGCATAAATTACAGCACCTTAAGCACAAAGTATTTCAGAAGTGGCTCCTGCTTGTGTCTGGACCCAGCCAGACTGCAGTAACAGAGGGTGTTGCCTGCCCAAGAAGAGCATTCCTGAACCTAGCTGTGGCCTTCTTCTGGTCCTGGAGCAGTGGCTGATCCCTGCTGTGCTTTTGCCACTGTTGTCCCAGCACACCGGGATGCCTCCTCAAGAAAGCTCTTACCCGCCTCTGGGGAGACCAGCCTTTCACACAGTGGCTCTACCTCTGTGATAGCCCTGTAATAGGAGTCTCTGTGTATGTGGTAAACATAATACAACACAGCTTTCTTCACCCTATGTGTTCAGGATGCATTTGCATGGCAAAGATATGTCACTGTATATTTCTCATACCAAACAAAATCATGTTAGACCTTTAGATTTGCTCTCATTTGGGTGTTTTTAATTTAATGCTGCCCATTTGATAAATTGACCTCTGAAATTAAGGTGTTGGAAAGTCAGAATTGACTATTTCCACCTGGCAGGATGGAAAGCAGCCATGTTATTAAAAAATGACAATGTTGATTTACTGTTATCAAATTCTTCATAGAAGCTAAATACATTTAACAGTCTGTGTAGATACTAGTATAAACCCAGACCCATGGATGAACTATTGCCATCATGATCTTTTTCTTATCATACAACTTTGGTACCTTGGTACATTGGAAAAAGCTGGTACTTTGTGTATTCATTAAATGGTTGTATGGTCTGCAAATGGTCCTTATCATATTTCAGAAGTACATAGCCAGAATGATTTTTATGATATACAACAGCAGAAAGCTTCTTTGTAAACTACAGATAAGATTTCCTGTGGAATCTCCTCAGGTTTAATAATTGGAAGCCACGTCATTGCCTACTTAATTTGTGTATAGTTCATGGATTACAATAAGTGCTTCCATTTTTAACCACGTCTTGTTCCAATGTATTTCTTTTTGCTGCTTGTTGTTGTTTGGCCCTGGCTAGATGCCAAGTGCCCAAGAAGAAGGAAGAGAGAAATAAAGCCCAGGAGAAGCAAGGAATGATGTTTCTTTGCATAGTGTACAGTACAATTGCTCACTAACCCCTGAGGTGCCCAGTCTGTCCCTGCCAGTGACTGGTGCATCCCAGCTAACTCCCCCTAGTTTATATATCCCTTTGGCTAGTTTGGATCAGCAGTCCTGGGCATGCTCCCCTCCTGTTTCTTGTGCTCTTGCACTCTGGCAGAGCATGGGACATTGAAAAGTCCCTGATTTAGGGTAGGTATGATGGGTTGAGGTAATAAATCTGACCAGAACTCTCTAGAACATGTTAGTTTTAGTAGTTTAATGGTCACTGGTCACAACATTGACTCATCTTCTCGCAAAGTTGGTCTGCTTGTTCTTTAAAGTTTCATTATGTGTTACCTTTCTTGCAGCAGGTTTTCCCCATTGTGCTGTTTGTCACTCATGGGAACTGGGCATGGGAACTGGGCCAAGGTTATCATGTTGTACTTTGTAACTCTGGCTTATGATATGGTAGAATTGCTTGCTCTGAAATGGATCTGGTACTTGTGCTCAGTCTTGGCATCATCTCTATACTTTGGAATAATCTATCAGAAACTATTAATAAGTGTACCTTTTACCTTTCCTTCTTGGAGACCCAATCTGTGGTGAAGATACCTCCTTTCGTCTTCCCCTTCTCCTCCAGGATAATTACAACAGCTCTTGAGAATTTTGAGTATATTTGGGATGTTGAAACCAGCATGTTTGTATTGCTATGTGTCCTGAGTGGGTTCCAGGTCTTGTGTAAGAATAAACAACTGTTTAAGAATACCACCCAGTGGTCTGCCCTGAAGCCAGATAGTTATCGGTGACAGGGTGTGTGGGACAGTGTGGGCAAGTGCCAAAGACTGTGGGCACTTCCAGTGTTTCAGAACTTCATCCCTGAACAAGTGCAGAACCTGGAAAAGCTAGTAAAATATTTGGAAAAAGTGTACTGTCACCCTGGCAATTTCAGGGAGACAAAAATCACTGCGAAGTGCTGGGCCATTGCTGATGCCTTCAAGCCCTGTTCAACCATATTTGTTACCCTCAAGGAGAGAAAAAGGTCTCTGGATGAGACAACAAAACAGCCTATTCCAACCCCTGTGGCAGGCACTGCAGCTGAACCAGAGAACCAGCCTGTGCCTATACACACAGAAAGAAATGGAGCCATTGCTTTTAGTAATGGAGGACTAAGCAGAGCCACCACAAGAACATGAGGAAGAGGCAGAAAATGAGGTAACCACTTGATCCCTATCCCTAAGTGAGCTGCAGGACATGCAAAGTACTTTAGCTGTCAATCAGATGAGCACATCTGGCTGCCTTGGTGATGTGGTGATGAGGCTATTAGCCTAGAATTAGAGAGGAAGAAAGCAAAACAGCTGGGATAATTTTTTAGGGAAGGGGGCTTTGGCAAGGCACTTGGAAAAGTATTGCAAGTTCTCAGCCTCTGGAGGCAGCTCCTATCAAGGGTGAAGGAAAAGTATCCCTAGAGGGAGATATTTATGTCACTCAGGAAAGTGGACTACCATGGAGAGAAGTTTCCAGTACCTGAGGGAATTAGCCATGCTAGAGATGATTTATTATGACCTGAACAATGTGCAGTCAGCCACATATCCAAAAGTCCCATTCACATGTCCCCTGTGGCAGAATCTGTGTGTATATGGCAAAACACAGGACAGGTGATGGTGTATTGGAAAGTGTGGGACTTGAGCATGACATAAATGGAATAGAATAAGGGGTGGGTACTGTCCTGGTTTCAGCTGAGATAAGGGTAATTTTCTTCCTAGCACCTGGTACAGTGCTGTATTTTGGATTTAGAATGACAGTAATGTTGATAACATGGTGGTGTTTTAGTTGTTGCTAGGAAGTGCTTACCCTAAGTCAAAGAGTTTTCAGTTTCTCATGCTCTGCCAACAAGTAGGTGCACAAGAAGCCTGGAGGGAACATGGCTGGGACAGTTCCTATTTAGCCTAAGAGTGTATGGGAATAGTGCTGCTGGAAGTTTCTTTGAAGGAGCTTTTTTGAATCCTGAGGAATCTGGGATGTGACTGGCAAAGGAACTTAACTTTACTAGGTCTCTTTACCTTCGTTTTGCCTTCTTGTGAAAGAGTCCTTCTTAAAATTGTGGTGGGGTTTTGAAGGCTTGGAGAGTTCTCCACCATCTGCTGTCAAAGAAACATAATTAAGCTGCAAAGACTTAAGGACTGACATTAAGATGGCACAGTCTCAGTGGTTTTGACAGATGAACATGGAGAAATGCCAATTTATGAGAATTGTGGGTGACGTCCTGTCTCCAAAGAGTTCTTTTATTGTCTCCTGCTGACAGAATACTGAGGAGGGAGAGAGACAAGGAGACCTTTCTGACTGTAGTTGCTTGTCCTTTGCACAGTGCCTGTTGGAAGTGCTGCTGCAGTAGATTGTGGTCAAAAAATGCCCTTCAGCTACTGCTTGGAGGGAATGGGCAACAAAAGAAAGGTAAGTGACTGAAGAAAGGCATGGGAAAAGGAAAGAGCACATCTGGAAGAAGAGATCCAGAAATAAAGTTGTAACTGCAAATGACAGTGGCAGAATTTTGACATTTTAGGGCAGAGGTGAAGAGGTACTTATTATTTTCCAAGATAATTTTTGAAAGGACTGAAACAATTATTTATCCAGTTTGCTGCATACTCTCTATATATGCCCCTTGCTATACTTTACATCCCACCCTCCAAAATTCTTAAAATAATGCAGTCTGAAATATCAATAAAGATCAAAATTTTTAATAAAATGCCCATTTAATGAAAAAATTACCATCTTGGTTTGAAATTTCTTTTCAAAATTGCTGATCAAAAACCCTTGAAACTTCTTGCTATGTTTCCTAGTTTTCCTACTGCAATGCAGGATCATTCCCAAATTTTTGTCAATGCTAGTGTTCATCTAATCTACTATTTTGCTATTAATTGAGTTTCAGAGACCAATTGAAGGTTTTTTCCTACTGTTGTAC
>VZUA01018913.1:1860-13184 GCA_013401035.1 Horornis vulcanius | reverse complement strand
ATATTTTTTACAAGATTTTATAAGAATATATTCTGGAATTTCTTGCAAGAGCTATGAGAAGGATGGGCCATTTGAAATTGAGACTTTAAATTTTTTTTTTTTCTTCCAATTTTTTAAAATTTCCTATATACTCAATGGCTGTCATCAGTTATAGAGATGAGTATATATATATATGGTGATATATTATCCTTTAGCAAAGCCAGATTTCTTCTTGTGTCTAAGGCTGGCAAATAGTGCTGCATGTAAAAACAGAATTTTAAAATGACATAATTGATGATGCAAGTATTCTGAAAATAGAGCATTTTTGAACCAGTCAACAGTTATGAAACAGCTTTGAGAAACATCATTTACAAGGTGGGGTTTTTTTGGTTGGGGTTTTTTTTGCAAACTTGACAGTCCTTTAAAGATGACCCTGTGGAGTACAATAGATGGGACAAACAGTGAGAGACAAGCTTCAGATTGCTTTTGAATAACATCTAAAGCTTCGTGGTGGCCCCTTTGATGTGAGTCCAAGGGGACTGACCACCTGTGTTTCTTTGTGCAGTGATGATTTCTTAATCAGGAAAACAAGAAATACAATACGACCTCAAGTAAACATTTAAGGAATCAGAGATTAAATTTAGGGTTTTTTTTATGATCTTGTCAATCTTTATGCAAAATAAATAATTTCATCAACACTATTAATGCTTAATTCAGTGATTTTGCATCCAGACTTCCAAGATCATAGATTTTTCATTTTAAAAATTGTTTTCCATTTATCTCCTAGAATAAACTGAATAAAGCAGGATGGTTTTTTTAAAAGGACAATCAATGTATATGCTCANATGTCAGAGAGACTTATAACTGGTTGTGCAAAGGGAAAGGAGTACTCAGGCAATGAGGCAATGGCAGATATTTTTAAAATTTTTACACTGGCTGTAAATTAACCTTTCTGCAGTCATCTGAAGTGGTAGTAAATACCACCTCTTTATAATTTCCTGAACATAAAAATTATATCTATTACTTCAACTAGAAAGTTCATGTCAAGAGGATATATTGAAGCTTGAATTTCAGTAATAGTGCTGGACTGGTGAGCATCACAGTATTTAAGATACTTGCCAGTCATTTTTTCCTTTTCAGAGATGAATTGCAAAGGGAAATGAGAGTTATAGATAAGCCTATGGAATACTGTCTTCTAGAATGTGTAATGTTCTTTCTCTACAGAGATTTCCAAACAATCAGTAATATAGGGTTTTCTTCAACAATGACATTTTAGCTTGTCATATTTCTTTCTAGAACACACATCTGAAGGAAAACTCATCATACATGTTTAGGTGTATTTATAATGAGAGAGAAAGTTGCTAGGGAGTACTAAAACTACAGATGTTCTTGGGTGAAGGGCTGAGTGATTGAGAAATGCCAGTTTAGTTCAGCCAAGGACAGAGTTTGGTTCATTTCTGTAAAACTGGTATAAAGGAGGTTTAAGGCCACAAAGTTACAATGATTTGAGTGTTAGGGGGAAAGTATTAGTGTCCTCCAGATTTGTTTTACAGCTCGCTAAGCCCTCCTGGTGAATTTAAGTTTCAAATGGCTTACAGGCCTTCCTCCTTATTCAGGACCTGAACTCAAACCTATCTTTTAGGATGTATGTTATTAAGGGATGAGACCAAGAGATTCTGTTCTGTGGTGTGCTGAATGTCTTCTGAAAGAGAATGTCCTAAAAATTCCTTCAACTTTTGAGTCCTCACCACAGGGGATGAGAGAAGCTGAGAAGCTTGGGGCTGTAGCTGTCCTAGGCTGGCTCAGGGCCCCCCAGTTCTCAGTTCGTGTCCAGAGCACTTTTACCCACACCTGGGAGTGCACATCGTGGCTCTTTTCAATCCAGACCCTGCAGCATTCAAAAACACAGGCATGAGCAAAGGTGGGGGCCCATGACAATCAAACCTGTATCTTTGGGTAAAGGAGTTGGCTCGTTACAGAGTGGCAACCTGCTTAAGAGGTGGGATAGAATAAAATGACATAAGCACAAAAGGACAATAATAAAATTGCATGGGCAAAGTTCTCTTACTACTTTGTGCTGCAAGTTTTATTTGTGGGTTTCATTCTTTTCTCAAAGCGTGCCTTTGTGACACAATTCCATGTCAAGGATCTTCTACTATCATGCAGATAAACGTGTTTCTACCTAAATGCTACTGCAAGCTCACAGATTCCACTTAGGACTTGTTTAGTTCTGTTTAGTAAATCTTTTCAAGTGAAGTGTTGCTGTTTTTGCCTTGCTTACTTTAAATCCACCATTGGGATTAGTTTGGTTATTTACTGTTAATAATGGAAATAAGTCAAAGGGAAATGCTTTTCACACTGAGCAGGCACCATATTCTTCTGGAATGAGCATTCTTTTCCTTTGTTTTTGAAACAATCTTTTGATTTCTTTGGTTTTCCTTTCATGACGTTTAGGAGAAAAGGAAACTGCTGTTGAATAGGAATGCCTGGGATTTCTGTTTTACATTAGACTTTTTAAAATATTTGAACTCTGCTTTGTGACGGAACAAATTAGAGCTGAAACCGCAGGGTGGGTAAGGAGTTTCAAGGTTTCCTTATTTGATTTTCAGGGGTCTATATTTACCCTACTCCATTTTATACTGTGAAGTACCCTTTCTGCTCATTCTAAACAGCCTTTTTATTGGTAGCAGGCTTCTAAACTCATAGTTACTTGCACAGCAGCTGCCAATCTTCTCCATTACTATGTTTAAAGAAAGCCAACCAAACAACAAAACCCTGACAAAAATAGCAGATTTCTTCTGCTATGTGCTTTGACAGACAGAGAAAACTTCCCTTATGCCCTGTTTTATTTTTGTTTATTCTCTTTGCCTATCTCAAAGCACAGTTCTTTGTAGCTTGATTTCAGCTTTAAGAAAAGTAAAACCTTAAAGCAGTCTCTGTTTTCCCTTCCTTATTAAGCAGGCGGTGAATCAGAGACCTGCATGCTGCAGTTTTGTTCAGTGGGACACAGGCAATGCTGGCACTGCAAACCGGTGCCTTCCCAGGGTCCCAGCAAGGCTCCATCTAGAAACCAGTATTCACTCCAGATGCTTGTGACAAGGGGGTGTGTAATCTCCTTGCTTCTGTATTGGGTATATTTGCTGCGTGATAGAAACTTGTGAGAGATTCACTTGTTCAATAAAAAGGCAAGTGAGATGAAACTCATTTCCTAACATATTTTATCTATGCCAGCAGTTTGGTAGTTCTTATATACAGTAAGCAATAAAACTAGTTAAAAGATCATTAAATAACTCCCATGAAGTTATAACAATGCAATAAAAAATCTAACCAACACAGAGCACCTTGCATCATGGAGCCCTTTAATCAGTCTTCTCCTGGGCTGTGTTCAGACCAGTGACCATAAATCTTTCAGCTATCCAATCTCCAGCACTGCATTTCCTCTTTTGCTCTGAGATCCTGGGCCACCATGGAAGGAGAGCTGAAATCTTGCTGTAGTCACTGTGATGTGCCAAGCAGCTGTTCAAAGCCAGAAAAATTGCTTTGAACAAGGCAGAGAGAAGTTCTGATTTTAAACTTCTCTATTAAAGTGGTAATGAAATGTATTTTTGTACATAGCTTTGAAAATCCCCGCTGTGGAATCATGTGCTATCAAGGGTCATTTTAATAACATTGATTGTTAAAAGACACAGCTCCCAGTGTAAAACCAGAACTCATTAGAATTCAGGATAGAGCTGATTACAGAGGAATGCGTAAAACTGAATATTAAGAAGATTAAGAAGAGCTGGATATCAGTGCTGTATTCCAAAGGGAAATCCACCATGTACTTACTGTCCCAATCAGTGGTACCCAAAGGCAATGTGTACCTCTGTGAGTGTACCCTACTGGAGAGGGAACTCTCAGAGTTTGGCCAAGGGTAACTATAAATATTAAAACCTATATTATCAATGTTTGATAGAAACATAAAAAATTTATGGCTGTATACAAATTTATTCTTTAGCAGAGGAGACACATGAGATTTTATACTGCCACTGTTAAGTCACTTTTTTCTTTCAGGCAAAATCTAATTATTCCCACCCAAATTTCTTCCTTTCTTTAACAGAGGTGGCATCATCCAGAAGTAAAATAGAATGAATAGCTGAAGCCCTGCATATAGTTAAATAGCAGATTCTGTATCAAGGTCATTCAGATAGGCTGTTCTGCTATGTTTTGTTTCTTTTTCTTTTTTTCCCTTTTTTAATTTCCAATCCCCTAGCTTCTCTGCCTCCTTTTGCTATTCAGCATGTGTTTGTCACACTCTCTCTTGTTCAGAAACAAATGCATTCAGACATCTCTGGTACTTACAAAAGCAGTCTCAAATTATAGCAATCATTAACATAACAGGAACACATAGGAGTTATCCAGCATGTGGAAAAAACCTGGGAAGGCTTCAGTGCACTCTGTAACTGTACGAGAAGGAAATTAGAGGTATCTACCCAAATGTGAATTTCCATGCCCCTATAACATGCAAATGGAATTACTTTCCACATTGTGGACAAAATTCATTACGTAGACTTAGAATCTGGAGAGGGAACTTTCTTGTCTTGTAGTGGGAATCTGTATGAGATGTAGCAACACCTATGTATTTAAAATATGACTATCAGAATTGAAATGCAGAATTAACCAATCTTAACTATTTATGCTAATGGAACAATAAATGTAAACTTCCTGAAAAATACAATGTGTAGAGAAATTAATTTAGAAAATAACACTCAATAGTGGCACAAGTATAATTCTAGGAATGTATTTCATAGTTCTCTTGAGAAGTATACAAAAAAATCAGGACATACTGGGTTCCCACATTTTATTACTGTTTTCTACCTTCTCAGCTGGTGTCTTTTAAGGGGCCAGACAGCACTCAATGGGACCCCTTCCCTCTCCTAGCATCATCTCCAGTAAGGCCCCAGAGCTCAGCTGCAACTTGCAACAAATAGGCAATAATCATCTCTTTAGTTTGTCTTGGGCCCTCTGCAAGTCCAGTAACATTATTGTTGCAGAAGCATTTCAGAAATACATAGAGGGGATAAAAGCCCTCAACCAACAGAAACCAGACATTTAAAATATTCTCTTAGGCTACCTATCCTCCTATGTAATGTTACTATCATAGTGCCATGGCCCTACTGCAGTTATTTTCCCTGTGGAAAATTACATTAATCCTCTTGGCTTTCATGCAAACTACACTGTGTGGCCAATAGAGTGGGAATTTTCATATATTTTGAGCAAAAATTCACACTTAGATGTAGCAATATGTTTTTGGTGACACTGCTATTGCACTACTAAGTTGCAAGATTCATTTCACTTACATTGCTGTAAGTTTATTTAATTTAGATTAACAAAAGCCATCATAAGATAATCAAAACTGTATAAATAACTGAGGCTTCTTCTGAATAAATCAAGTTTTGAATAGACAAAGAGTAGAATACACTTTTCTGCAATCTAGGACAAAATGCTGCTTATAAAAGTTTCAGTAACTGTCCATGGACAGTCTTTGCTGTAAATGAATGTTTTTGAATAACACCAGTAATCTGAAGGTAATGAAAGCAGTTTATGCAAGGTGCAATAATCAGTCATTGTTGTGTCTACAGAACATTACTTTATGCTACTGTGTAGATGATGTCTTTTTAGTCATCCATCTGTTTTGAAAAAAAATAAAATTCAGAGGCCACTAGTCTGAAAGAAACAAGGACAAGATAATAACTAGAGACACAATTAATCCCTGTGCTTTGGAATAGGACAAATTGTTACAACAATCACAGAGAAAGCTGTACAGAGGTTGCAGGAAGGCAAGTTAATGCAATGCTTAAAAAAAGGGAACAAAGGGTGTTAGAAAGAGCTAAATTACTAAAGCAAAGAAATGAAAATACAGCTTAATAAGAAACAAATGTTGCATGCTGTGGATTAACAGTGGAATGCTTGCAGAAAATATGGAAAAGTCTTTGTTTACTCAACCCTGACTCATGGGCAAAGGTTTGCATAAACTGAGCTTCTCTCCTGATCACAGGTATGCGGGAAGTCCTGTGGGGATGGGTAGTCAATAGGGCTTCTCACTCACTTGAAATCACACAAATGTTTGGATTCAGTCACTCAGGGTACAAACTTGGTTGCATAATTGTCACCAAAAAGCTCCCATTTTCTCACTGGGGCCGAAATCCCACTAATGCAGCAGGCTCCAGCTCGGTTGCCAGCACTGGCTTCTAAAGGAGCAGCAGAGTGCAGGCAGCCAGGATCCACGGCTGGCTCTCAGCCCTGCTCCCGTATGGCAGCACACGGTGCTCTGCGGCTTCCCGAGCTGCTTCTGGGGCTCTCTTTCACTCACTGACAGGAGAGAGCTTTTGTCTTATGTGCAAAGGAGGAAACGTTAGCAATAAAAGTCCTCATTAATGAATATACAGAGCAGATCCTGCTTTCAGTCTTGCCCTTTCAACCTCACTGAAGTTGAGGCCGTCTTGATTCTTGCTAGTACTCTTTCAAGCCTGCATCACCTCCAGAAATCTAGAGAGCCTTTGGGCCAGGACTGAGAAAGCAGAAGTTTATATAGAAGGACATCAGAGTGGGGAAGAGAAAATGTACCTAGAAAGGACCACAGTGGGTGATGTAAACCCTTATTGCAGTCTATAGCAATTTATTGGAAGTAAGTCAGAGTAAATAAATACCTGAGGTACAACCAGGAGGCAGCTGACCCAGCCTGAATGGGAACTAAATTGCAGTTGACCCTATTGCATCACTAAATTACCCTTCTCAAGGGGAAGGAATAAAAGTTCCGGGTTGGGTTTTTTTTTTTTCTGCTTTAAAAAAAGTTTTACTAATTCAAAGAAATGTCTACTGTTGGTAAATGTGCATGGTAAGTATTTGGTGGATTGAATTCATTCCCTTCTTTGTGTGCTGACATCCTTCTCGCTGCATAGGGAGATTCTACAGATGTACAGAAATGCTGCACAGGATAGGATGTTTCTTTATGGTATTTCCGTGTGCTTTAAATCTCTGAAGAGTTTTCTGTGTGTGTGCTTTATATTGAGTCGTTAAGTACAAAAACAAACTTATTCACAAACTAGCTTTGATCTAGGCTTCCTGTGATTTATCTTGGCTGCCTATAGTATGCACTGAAATCCTACCTGATTGTTATTAGCTCCCCAAATATTTATATCACTCCAGATAATCAATGCTTATCACAGCCAATACAGATGTTACGGTTCCTCAAAGAAAGGCACAGTCAGCATAATAGCATTTTAATTATTGCAGCATATGTTTTCAAATAAGTCTTTCCAGTATCAATTGAACAGAATAACTATACACATCTTATTAATAGATGATGTCAAAAAATATTATACATGTAAATTACAGCTTTTCCCACTAAGTGTAAAAAGCAATAATGCAATGTCTTGGAGGTATTAATGT
Organism: Horornis vulcanius; assembly: GCA_013401035.1. Taxonomy (NCBI): domain Eukaryota; kingdom Metazoa; phylum Chordata; class Aves; order Passeriformes; family Scotocercidae; genus Horornis; species Horornis vulcanius. Next base: position 5,774 of record VZUA01018913.1, on the reverse strand, counting down.
TCACTTAATTTAAATCATGTTGCTAGTGCTGTTTTCTGTTCTCATTCCCTTGCGTTCTCACTCTCTACAGGATGTTTTTCATTCAACTGCTGTGTAAAACAAATTTGCTTGTGGGGGTTTGGTGATATAAAGTATCTGACTGGCACCAGTGCATTAGTTATTCTACATGTAACTGCAAACATAAATTCAATATTTGGAGAAATAGAGATAGCAGCATCTGCTGGCTTAGAAGACACAGATGACATGGTTTTGGTTATCAAGTGTGCTGCAAGTTCATGGGGAAATTCAATGGAGAACACGCTGAGCCCTTCTGTCCCTCAGCTTCCCAACTTTATGTAGCCTCTTACTCCCTGCACCGTTTTGAAGTTCTCCAAAGGGAAGTGCAATGCTTCTTTCTTTTTTTTAGAGACATTGCAGAGAAAATAGTACTATTTACTTTTAAGGAAGACTAAATAGTCATCTGTCTCCCAACAGAATCTAGGCTAGGAACCCCATGAAAATACTTCTGTAGGCAGCACAGTCATGCTTTGAAAACAGGAATTACTCTTTACATAAAAGTACTTGCTGCTCATGCAAGATATTAGGGACCCAGTTCTGAATAAAAATCCTGATTCTGTCTTCTGGATAGATACAAATCAGAAGATAGATGTACAAATTGGTGTGAGGATTTTTCATGCCTTAACTACCTAAACTTTGACTCTCACCAAAAAAAACAATAAAACACTAAATTAAAGTTAAAAATATTTTTGAAGTACGTTTTTGTCTCTGATGTATACAGAATATACACCCATATACATATATGCACCCACATGCAGACATACAAGAGTCTGCTGAAATTATTGGTCCTTCCAACTCACAGTGAGTACAATAATCAAAGTTTTTCCTGAAAATCTCTGTTCCTGAAGTCACTGGATTAGTTCAAAATTTCAGCTTCTGTTTGAAATGCAGGCTTTCTGATACCTCAAGACCACCTGGTAAATCTGGACCTTTCATGACTTACTCAAAAAGCTAAAATGTAACAGTAGTACAAATAGTCAGCTATTTGTATATTTAGAAGGAGAGAATGATGGATATTGGAATTTAGATAAATAGTTATTTGAAAGTTTATAATGCATCCGAATGAGTCATCTATGCTCTTTTGCAGGCTTACAGACTTGCCATTTTCCAAATCATGCAATGTAATCTTTGTGGGTCCCCACAGCCTATATTTCTAGTCATGTTACCTGTGAAAGGCATGGGTTTTTTGCTGGAAAACGCTATCTTATATGTCATCTTTATTGTTACTTACTAGAATCATAGAATTATTTAAGTTAGAAAAACCCTTTAGATTATTGAGTTCAACCATAAATGAAGAATTTAATGAGTGTGGTGAGTTTTTAAAGTAACACTTTGTTTTTCTGATTTTTTATTTTTACTTTCCAGGTTCAAAGTGATGGCTTGAGCTCACTTATGTGGTGTTGTAAGATCACTGATCACCATCACAAGACCGCAAACTAAAAAGCAGGCTAAAGTTAAGTTGATTTAACTTAGAACTGAATGTAAACTCTTGTTCCTAAAAACAATTGCACATATGTGGGTAATTTTTAATGCAGTGGATAAACTTTATACCCTTTCATAATTAATTTGATTGTTTCTGTACAACTCTGCTGGATGACTCTGACAAATACTCATGCTGTGTGGATGTCTCGTTCATGTGAAAACTGTACCAATTCAGGGTAACAACCAGTAGGAATAAAGCACTACCTGCTGACCTGTAAACATGAAGGGAAAATAAAATTGGGGAAAAAAAGGACCGTGATGGTAATGCACATTCCATTTTAGGATTAAAGAAATAGTCACTGGAAATAGTTGTGGTTGAGCAGACTCCTCCTCTGTTGATTTCCATTGGAAGTGTATGAATTGTTTCCTTTACACCATTGAAATGTAGAGAAAGGGTTTTAATGCAGACGGTTAAATTCATGGTAACAACCCTTATGTTAATGTGCAGGGGTTTACTTGGGAGCTGTATCCTTGTGGCCTGATCTGTTGCATGGATCTCAGGACAGAAATATCAGGAGATTCAGTGCCACTGAACTTGCAAGCACTAGAAGGGCAGTGGATTAAAAGTTGATCCACTGTTTTCCTTCAGTATAGATTGAGTCTCTTCAAGTAAAGTTTTCAGGTCACTTCTGGGGCATCACTGCAGGAAAATGAGCAGTGTGTTTATTAGTCTCTCTGGTAGATAAGAAGGTTTCAGTTTTAATGATTGCAAGATCAAATATTTGACAAAAAGTGAAAAAGCAAAGACCGGAGGTATATGTATTCTAAAGTGAAAGAGGGAGGAGAATAATGAGTTTGAAAATAATAAAGCACAGGCTGGTTAGTGGAAAAGAATGCTACAAAGGTCTCTGTGTGAATCTTCGGTTCCTGGAGTTTCTGCCAATTCCTTTTATTACTCTTTCAAGTAACCAGGTACATATGGCATGTTTGTAAGTAAAGCAGTCAATGAAGTTAGTTACACCTCTGCATTTATTACCCTACCCCTGAGTATTATTAACTTTTACATTCCCCATAAAATATAATTTATCACTTAAATAATTTGCTTTGTGTCAGGGTTCAGTGTGCTCCAGTGCTTTCCTGCTCATTAAATGAGATATTTTTACTTAATGAGCCCAGAATGTCCTTTGCATTTAACATTAGAATTGATTTCAAACACTCCATTTTTCTAACATATTTGTATGTAATTTCAGATTGTGGACTTCATTCCACAGTCTTACTCTGAAGAAAAAAGAGCTACAAAGAATAATGACCCATGAATTCTGGAGAGGAACACAGTAAGTATGGCTGAATATTTTAAAAAGCCCCCCCTATTATCTGCCCGCACTTTGCATTCTTTCATCTAGTTTGAAAGTCTGAGTTACTATTTGAGCCTGATACTGCAGTTATTACATACATAATACTCCATTAGGAAAGTGTTTTTAGAAGAGACTGCAAGATACAGATTTCCATGAAATTAACAGCATTTAAAAATAAGCCTACACTTAGATGTATGTGTGTGATACCCTGATTCATACAGCAGACAGCTAGTCTTTCAAATTAACACAGTACACTTATAAATATATATATCCATAGGATAAATAAACATCATAGAACTCTAGCAATGTGCACCTAATGAGGATCTGGCTCATCTCTTTGCAATTGCAAATAATCACTTTGCAATCATTTAATAAAATCTGAGTAGAGAGACCCTCTGTTGTGCAGTAAATCATTTGCTTATAATAATCACTGGAACCAAAAACCAGCCCAAACCTCTGAGCTATCTCAGCAATTCCAGGATAAACACTGTGCTGCCACACTTTAAATGGAATTTTGCCACCAGCTAAATCTCAAGGAGTCAGTGAGTAGTATATGATGGATTCACAAGTGGGTGTTCATTTGAGTCCATTATAACAAATGTGACCATCTGTGCATCAGCTGTACACCACTGACACGCAGGGTGCAAGTCTGATCAGTCAGGTGCTCAGGATCCATGGCAATGTGCACGGCATGAAACATGCAATAAAGGAGAGAAAAGCTGAAATTCAATGCTGTAAAAATGCTAATAAGGTAATACAGATTTTTTGTGTTACTTCTGAGTGAAAAAGAATAAACTCATGAAATAAGCAAAAATATATTTACATTTATCTGAACTTACAACTTTTTTTCAGAACATACTTGGCCATCATTAAATGGCATATACACATTTTCCCATGGTTGCCTTGCCTCACCTGATTAAGATCTTGGGTCTCTCTGTTTGCTCCTCTGGGCCAGCTACCTTGGCTGATCTCCATTTCCTACAAGTGCAGCCATGTAACTGTGGGGCAGCAGGATATGGTGGAAGTGTTTGTTGTGGGATGTGCCATGGCTACCATGGCACATGGTGGGCAAAGGAGCAC
>VZUA01018910.1:14688-29959 GCA_013401035.1 Horornis vulcanius | reverse complement strand
GTAGCACTTCCAATACCTACAAAAAGATGCTTTATTTTTGTGGTTGCAATTATTCTACTCCTTATTTAGCTTAGTTTCCAATGATGGACTCTTGGCAATGCTGTATTTCACTGTAGGACTTCATTTTTGTGGTGGCTGTAATTGGTACAGACACTTGGCATTTTTTCAGATCTTGCTTTAGAGAAGCAGCCCTAAGAATACTGTACATATCCAGAAGAGTTAAAAATAATTAATTAATTTTCCAGATAATAAATGAATAAATGAATGTGGGGAAAGGGAAAAAATAAAAACCCAAACCCACCAAGCCCAAGTTACAGAACAAATGGAAGTAGATTCCTTGTTTGATAATAAATCCTCTTCATCTGCTGGACCCACAGAATTCTCAGTGATTCTATCAGAGTGCTATGGGTGCTCCAAACCTGCAATCATCATCCAATTAATCCATTTCCTTTGCTCCAGCTGAGCTGCAGAGACGCCTCTAGGGCACATGGGACCCTGCATGTCCAGATGTGTGAAGCCAGGCAGGCTTTATGAGGTGTGCACTAGATACCTGCAAGGCAGTCATGAGTCAGAAGACAGAGATTTATTGATATGAGAAATCCCAAGGTGTCTTACTCTGGCACAGACATTGCCAAAGGTTATAACAGCCCTTCCATATTTAAATGCTGTCTACACATTTCCTGCAATTTTTAAACGCATTTTGGCATGACCCTTAACTGGCCAACTCTGTGTTCTTCAATTTGAAGGCAGACCAGTGTAGAAGGCATCAAAAGTGTGAACTCTAAAAATTATTTCCTTCCCAATTCCCAGTGGAGTATAAGAAATGAGAGCTGAAATGCAGTGACAAGACAGGAAACTGTCAATCTAAGAAATGACCAAATTGGTAGCCCAAGAGAAAGAGATACAGGAAATTCCTAACAAAGGAATAATTCAGTCTTATTTTCCATATATGTGAGAATCTTCAAGAGTGGGGATAATTACTGCTCTGAAAAGACTGGCTTCTACAAGAAACCAAAATACACTAATCATTAGTAAGAATTAAACCATGACATTTTTGATTTACTGGTGAAAAGACAGGTCAGTACTGATGTAGTTGATGCTGATATTTGAATGCAGTAAATGAATTACAGCTGGAAGCTTTATTGTTAATATTTTGTAGTCTGTGCCAGGAAAATAAGATACCATTTACTCCTAAATATCCTAAATATGTACATTTTCAGTGCAAATGGTACAAGGTTTGCACCTTGGAGTCTCCCCAGCCACCCTCTGCACATCATGTCGCCACCTTTTTTTTGCCTGCTTGTCTGTGCCTGCCTTCATTGAAAGGTAAGACACGATCCTGGCTGGAAAGGTGAGGGGGTGTAGTCCCTTAAGTGCCCCAGCCTGGCAGGTCTGTGAATTGTTTGAGTGTAGCTTCCCATGCCAGCAATCCTCATCTGTGGGCAGACACAACCATGGATTTTAGGGTGCCAGTCCATTCCAGGGCATCTCATTCACTCTGTTTCATTGACATTCCCTGTTAGGTTTGGCACTGCAGATCTGCAGAAAATTTGGCCAAGGCTTCTGGATGGCTCACTGTGACCTGGTGCTGCCTATTCATAATCTTCTTACCTTCCAAATGCCTGTGCTCAGAAGTAAAAACAATGATTACTACTATGTAGTTCTTTGGGGTTTTTTTTCCAGTATCTCCCTTCTTGAAGAAATGTATCACAAGATCTTTTCTGCAGTCTTGTGTAACTTCAGCCTCTTTTCAAAATTTATCAAAGAAAATAATTAATGCCTCCACAGCCTTGGGTCTCACCTGGTGAAGGAATGCAAATATGGAAACTCCTAAGGTGATAAGAAACATTCAGCATAGATTTATCAGAAAAAATGTCATTATAAATAATTTCTCAGACTAAGCACACCATCTGCTTTTCTGTGCCCCGCCAACTTTCATAGCTCTGATGGGAGAGTCTGCCAAGACAAATCTTGGCAGGTCTCACTGATACCTGGTAGAGTGCTAGCTAACAGAGTTTGTCAGCTCAATCAAATTTCTTTCTTTGACAGCATAAGTGGCTTATAAGCAGGAAGTGGTACATAAGATATGTCTGGCTTTAATAATCCTGTGATAGTGCCTCACATGACACCCTTATAGACAAACAATGGAAATAAAATCTAGAGTGTTTGTTCATGAACAACACTTAGGGTCATGACTATCACTAGACAAAAAGCTCAAGAAAAAAATGCAGTTGTTTATTCAAGTATTTGGGTTGCACAAAATTGTTGTTCTGTGAGTAGTCTCTCACAACCAGAATAACTTCGCACATCACTAGACAAAACAAAGTCAGTATAGAACAGGTAAAAAAGGAATTGAAATCTCCATTGGAAGAGTGGTTACCAAGGGCTCACTATCAAACCAAAAACAATAAGCAAGAGTGGTTCAAAACATGTTTTACTTACCTAAGTCAAATCTTGTCATTATATAAAATATTATTATTTATTACATAAATATAAGTTAGTGTGTTATTATTCATTGTATTGTCTATCATATTATGTATTGTTATAAATAATATGCAGTATTTTACATGAGTGACTTAAATAACAAGACTATTCGTTTATGAGCAACACAGTTGCAAATAAAGTACATAAGGATCACTAACAACAGCCATATATAACACAGATGAGATAATTATACATCTCTAGGCTTTGAATCTTTGCATGCAAAATTTTCATCCACTGACTTCTTGCATGCATTGTAGTAATCTTCCAAAAAGTGGCAAACGCTACATTAGCTTGAATCAGCAGCCCCTTAGACAAATTTATTTATACCTTAACATCTAAATAAAGTTATGATAAGGAAAGGCAATCAATAAAATGAAAAAAGGAAAAAAAATAGAGGAGGGAGTGAATTGCCTTAACATTTTGTCTCATTGTTTTCTTTTAAGAAGAAGAAAATGGCATGTTGACAAACAGCCACTGTGTAGAACATCTCTAAATTGTAGTGTGCGTATTTATTCCTTGTTCATGTGTATATTTCACTGAATGACCTTAATGCCTTTGACTTTCTCAATGTAGGAAACAAGTACTCAAGCAAGGAGATTAGCTTTAATTATTAAAAAAAACCCAACTTTATTTTCCTAGAGATTATCAGTCTTTTCCATGGAATTCATAATTCAACTGAGGCATTGTTCACCTGGTGGATGTTTACAAACCTTACTTCCTCAGGTCCCTTCTTTCAGCAGTCTTTGGATATCTGCCACAAATGCTGTTTCATAGGAGCATGATCTGGCACTGCTTTCTCATCTTTGTATCAATTCTCTTCAGGCAGAGGTGCTTCCTCAAGCCCCATTCATGCCAGCACTCCACTTGTGAGCCATCAGCAAACAATGAGGCAATTCAGAAAGAGAGCAGCATCTGGACACCTGACTGTGTTAAACATTTCCACTTACCTAGCAAGCAAGTCACAACAACTCATTGATGAACATACAGCTTGGGTTTCATACAGTGATAAATGATGGCTACATGACTGATATTCTTCCATTTCCTATATCACTAACATTCACTATAAGATGAACAAGACACTGAAAAATCAACAAGACAGTGGCAGAAAATAGGCCCAGGTTTTGAGAGATCTGTAGAATAAATACTCCATTTGTCTAATCTGTGATGTCCTTTTAATTGTTTCAGAAAAATTTTTGCTCAAGAACACAGCTTGTCAGGAAAAACTTATCAGGAAAGGATTGTGTTCATCAAACCAGGAAAATCAATTTACTGGAAAACATAAAGAATAGATAATATCCTACATTGTACCTTCTGCTTTCAATCATACATTTCTTCACTATATTGTTTGACAGTGTCTTTGTATTACAAGACAAGGCCATAAATTATCCCAAATATCTCATTAAAACTGGTTATTTTCTGAAAATAAAACACCCTCTACAAATCAAATCCAATTTAGTAAATTTGTTAATGATAAGGAACAAATTTGAGTATGCTTCATATGAGTGCAGGCATTCTTCTTTGAAAAGTATATCCAGCAACATAAATTTTAAAGCTCCTCTATTTATGGATATAGCTTTATAAACCATTGAAATGGTTGGCATGCCAGGAAAAGGTCAAAAGTTACAAGGCTAAGCATAAAAACTAACAACAGACCTACAGAGTTCATTAAAAGTCAATTCTGCCCTTGTACATGGGATCAGATATTTGCTTTCTTTTTGTTTTATTGAATGAGAAAGTGCATTTCTTATAACCATAACAATTATTTTTAACATGATTTACAGTACCAAGCACTTCCACATATGCTTAATAAAGATGAGGCACAAAATGAAGCTGTTTCTGTTTTTCCTTCATAAGTTTCCTGTCTGCCCAGGTCTGTTCCTCCTGTTTTAGTGGTGTTATATATGTTACCAGCCCCCAGGCAGAGGGAAGTAATCCTTGATAAACAGTATCTAGATCAAATTCTTCCCTTGATTTCATATTCTGGGGCTGGCAGCTGAAGAGGCTAGACTGGTTTCTTATAGAAAAACAAGGTCTCTCAGGACCCTCTTTAGCATATGTTCTAATGTCAAAGTGGCTACAATCTCTGTCAGGAAATAATGCAGTCAGGTTCCACCCTTTCTGTTTGGATGTGGTACAAGTGACAAAAAGGCATGAAAATGTCAATTTAAGCAAAACTGCTGATATACACTGAGTGTGAGCTCTGACAATATAGATGACATATCATTAAAGAGAACTTCTGGGGGAAGGAAAAAAGAAAAATCACTGAAGTCAACAAATCTGAGTTCTGAAAATAGAGAGTAAAGCAAACATGCTTTAAAGGCTTAGCATGGTAAGAACACATCCTTGATGAAGAAAGGATCCAGATGCAGAAGATAAAAGAACAGGTAGAATATTTCTTTGATAGGCTTGTTGTTCGTTTATTTGCTTGTTTGTTTTTACAGATAAATGATCAGGGACCTTGTCTGTGGAAGAAAACATATCTTTACACTACTCTAAATATTTTCCCCAGAATATTTCCACCATTTTGATGGATGATCATTCAACACATGTACATAGATAACTTGGCATACACCATCAACATGCCTGGGAATTGATACAATGCTATCTGGTTTAGGCAGAACTACATGAGTTTCAATGATCTGCAGAGTAAACTTAAGGGTATCCAGTTATGCTGCTCCTGTTTCTTCTTGTCTATACAAAATAGTTCTGAAATACGTCCTAAATGTTGCCTACAGCTGTTCTTTACTGGATGCTCTGCTTCCAGAGAGGCTTTCTAAAAATCCCACAGCTAGAGACTGAAGGTGTCTCCATTAATTGTGGTGGGGTGGATGAGATGAATTTTAGAGTTTCCTTCCAACCCAAATTACTCTATGATTCTATGTTTCTCTAAGTTTGCACCCAAGAGAACCAGTTTTTGTACAAGAGGAGATGACCAGAATGGAATATTCCAGTCCAGAAAGTGATAGTTTCCAGAGTAACTAAGCATGTTTTAAGACAAAACCATTTTGAACTTTGATTGCCTTGCTCTTCTTGCCCTCCCAACATCAAAGTATTATTTGTCTGAGTAAGAGAGAGAGGAGAGAGAGAGCACAAGATTTTAAATTCATTTTTTTTATATGTGTGGGACTGCACATACCTTTCCTTCTAGTGAGGGAACACCTCATACAATCATAGAATGGCCTGGGCTGGAAGGGAACTTAAAGATCACTAAGTTCCAACGCCCCTGCCATGGGCAGGGACACCTTCCACTAGACCAGGTTGCTCAGGGTCCCATCCAACCTGGCCTTGAACACTTCCAGAATTGGGCCATACACAACTTCCCTGGGAAACCTGTTCCAGTGCTTCAACATCTCACAATAAAGAATTTTTTTCCTAGCATCTGATCTAAACCTAAATCTAAATCTGTTCTCTTTCAGTTTGAAGCCATTCCCTCCTTTTCCCATCACAGTATGCCCTTATAAAAAGTCTCTCTCCATCTTTTTTTCTTCAGGTACTAGAAGGCCACAATCAGGTTACCCCAAAGCCTTTTCTTTTCCAGGCTGAACAAATCCGCTTCTCCCAGCTTTTCCTCATAGGAGGTGCTCCATCCCTCTAATTTACTTGATGGCCCCCCTCTGTACCTGCTCCAACAGGTCCTTCCTGTGCTGGGAGCCCAGAGCTGGATGCAGCAGTGCAGGTGGGGTCTCACCAGAGCAGAGGAGAGGGACAGGGTCACCTCCCTGGCCCTGCTGCCCACGCTGCTTTGGATGCAGCCCAGGATACATTTGGCTTTCTGGGTCAGGTCCAGCCTGTCCTGCAGCAGCACCCCCAAGTCCTTGTCAGTAGATCTGCCCTAGATCTGTTCATCCCCCAGACTGGATTGGTACTGAGGATTGCCCTGACCCAGGTGCAGCAGCTCACACTTGGTCTTGTTGAACCACATGAGATTCCCACAGGCCCAGTTCTCGAGCTTGTCCAGGTCCCTCTGGATGCCATCCTGTCCTTCAGGTGTGTCAGCCACAGCATTCAGCTTGCTGTCATCTGCAAATGTGCTGAGGGTGCACTGGATCCCTTTGTTTCTGTCGTTCATGAGGGCAGTGAGTGACACTGATCCCAATACACACACACCTACCTGATGGACACCACTTGTCACCAATGCCCATTGGAATTCAGAGCCATTGACCACGAGTCTCTGGATGTGACTGTCCAACCAACTCCTCATCCACCTAACAATCTCCCCATCAAATCCTTCTGTCTCCAGTTTAGAGAGAAGGTTGTGGTGGGGACCTTTGCATGTCAAAGGCTTTACAGAAGTCCAGATAAATGACATCTGTCGCCCTTTCCTTGTCCACTGATGCAGTCACCCCATCATAGAAGGCCACTGGCTTGGTCAGGCAGGACTTGTCCTTGGTGAAGTCATGCTGGCTGTCCCAAATCAGCTCCCTGTCCTCCATGTGCCTAAGCACAGCTTCTAGGAGAATCTGTTCCATGACCTTTCCAGGCACAGAGGGGAGGCTGACAGGTCAGCAGTTCCCAGGGTCCTTCTTTTTATCCTTTTTTAAGATGGGTGCAATGTTTCCCTTTTTCTGTTCACCTGATTGCCATGACTATTCAAATATCATAGACAGGAGCTTGACAACTACACCAGACAATTCCATCAGGATTCCGTCATGCATGTAATCAGATCCTATAGACTTATGTACATTCGGCTTCCTCAGGTGGTTACAAACCTGAACTTTACTTACAGTGGGAGGAACTTTGCTCTTCCAATCCCCATCCTGCTGCCCATCCACTCAAGAGGTGTGGTGACAGAAATCAGCCATTAACTAGTCCTTGTTTGGTTGGGATTGCTTTGTTGATAAGAAGGAAAAACGAACTGGACACCTGTTTGAACACAAAATAAACTCAGCATGTAGCATGGAGGTCAGGGAATAGGAAAAAAAAGAAAAAGAGAAGATAAATGATTCAAAGTAATTATTTGCTATTTGCTGCTAGCAAAAAGATAATATATTGTCTTCCAAATACACCTCCAGAAAAGTAAGTATGAATTGTCCAGATGACTCATATACAAAGGAATTGGATATGGTTTCCTGCTTTTTGGTCTAAAAGTATACCCCTCCAAGTTTTCAAAAAATAACATGAGGGGATCCACAAATTCCATGAGCTGGTGCTGCCAGTCCCAGCCCCTTCAGTGGCCATGCTCATGAAACTAACTTGCTTAGAGTCTGGGTACAAAATGTTCTTTCAGAAAAAGTTGTGCACAGCCAAATGCAAAAAGAAGAAAATTACATGGAAAAAACTTAAATGAAAACAAGAAGTTAAATGTATTAATGTATAAATGCAAGAACAGCTCTAAAGCAGAAGAGTGTCCTTGAGACTGAAAACAATGAAATACAAAGGGCCTGTGTTGTAGAAAAAGGATTTGAAAGTTTTCAGACATGTATATTCACCAAATATTTCCTGCACACAGTACAAATATTAACATTCTTTTTTTTTCTTTCTTTCTTTCTGATGGGTATTTCACAGGTTTTTGAGCCATCAAGCTACAGAAGCAAAGATCATGAATGACTCACACAAGACATTTCTATCCTATTAGTCAGATATTAGTTACTGGAATAAGTATTGATTCTCTGCCTGCCTAGATGAAAGATGTATCTGATGGCTCATGAGGGAAGGCATGTGACTTTCAGGGATCGTGGTTTTCTCCAGTAAATGTATAAGTCTTTCCAGACAGTGGTTCCCAGACTTTGCTGTATGTACTCCTAGTGGTGTTGGAATGGCTTCTGACCAGTTCTGCACATAATGATAGGCCAAACAATTAAAGTTAGGAATCCTGCTTTAGATGGAATCACTACAGTTTGCTGGTGGTGGCCAGGGAAGCAGGTCTACCTCTGTCTGTACTGAGCCTTTCTGCCCAAGGGAATGTTAACATGAAAATTTAACAGCTACTTTTATTGGGTTTGCACAGCCAAGCTTTGGTACCAGGTGGCTACAAGGGTGGCTTCTGTGAGAAGCTGTTGGAAGCTTCCTCTATGTCCAGCAGAGCCAATCCCTGGCAGTTCCAAAGATGGACATGCCACTGGTCAAGACTGGGACAGTTAGAAATGGTGGTAATGCTTCAGTCATAGCAGATTTAAGAAGAAAGGAAAAAAAAAAAGTATTACACAGTTTTAATTGTGGCCAGAGAAGAGAGGAATGAGAACACATGGGAGGAGTAATTCTGCAGACCCCCATGTCAGTGGAGAAGGAGGGGCAGGAGGTTCCCCAGGCAGTGGAGCTGGGATTCCCCTGCAGCCCATGGTGCAGCCCATGGGGAGGCAGCTGTGCCCCTGCAGCCTGGAGATCCACAGGGATGCAGAGATGGATTTGCAGCCTGTGGGGGAGACCCACACTGGAGCACGTGGATGCCTGAGAGGAGGCTGTGACCCCGTGGGAGGCCTGTGGAGGAGGGGGCACCCACAGGAGCAGCCTGTCCTGGAAAGACTGCAGCCTGTGGAAATGTTATCCATACTGCAGCAGTTTGAGGAGGACTGATGCTCATTAGAGGACTCACTCTGGAGAGGTTCATGGAGAACTGTCTCCCATGGGAGGGACCCCACCATGGAACAGGGGAAGGACTCCTCTCCCTGAACAGTGAGAGAAACAACCTGTGATGAACTGACCATTCTCTGTTTCCCTGCACTGCTGTGAGAGGATGTAGAGCTGGGAAGGAGGAAGGGGTGGAAATAAGGTGTTTTTAAGGTCTTATTTTGTTTCTTATCATCGTGGTCTGATCTTGTTAGAAATAAATTTGATTAATATCTCTAATTCTAGCCTGTTTTTTCCCATGAAGATATTTGGTGAGGGATCTCTCCCCATCCTTATCTCAACTCATGAACCTGTTGTTACATTTTGTTTCCCCTGTCCAGTTGTGGATGGGAGTGAGAGAGGGGCTTTGGCACCCAGCTAGACTAAACCCACTGGACTTTTTGGTGGAAAAGCTGGGGAACCATGAGGATTTTGAGATAAGGATAGTAACTGGGAGTGATAACGGCCAAAACAAGTACAAAGCAATATTAGAGAGTGGATTGTTGTAGTTGTGGTGAAGTGACAAGGGATAGATTTTGAGTAAATTGTCCATTTTTGTACTGTGTTGTGATAATATTATTTTGGTTTTCCTGTGGGGAAATTTTGTTTGGTTTGGTTTGGATGGTTTGGTTTTCCAAGTGAAGGTCATGTGATGAATGTTGATTTTAATGATAATGATGATAACTATATGATTCACATAGGTGAGAGGTGGAAACTGCAGTGAGTTAGCCTTGGCTGGATGCCAGGCAGCCGCCAAGTCATTCTATCACTCCCTTTCCCAGCGTGACAGGAGAGAGAAAAATAAGATGGAAAAAAAGCCAGTAGGTTTAGATAAAGCAGTTTGCTAAAGCAAGAAAAACAAAACTTTGAGTCTGCATAAGCAAAAGGGGAAGAAAAATTAATCTCTACTTCCATCAGCAAGCAGTGTATTGATGATGACAGGAACCCCCAGGAAGCAAGGTTTCTGCACACATAGAAGTTGCCCCCAGGAGGCAAACATTGTAGCTTTTTTATCTGAGCTGAAGTAATATGGTGTGGAACATCCCTTTGGTTAATTTGGGTCCGCTGTTCTAGCTGTGTCCCCTCCCAGGATCTTGTCCACTCCCAGTCCCTTGATGATGGGGGGAGGAATGTTAGAGAAAGTGCTGATGCTGTGCCAAGCACTGCTTAGCAGCAGCCAAAACACAGGTGTGTTATCAACGCCTTTCCAGGTACTAAGGCACAGTACTGCATTTTGAGGGCTGCTGTGGGGAAATGGACTTCAACCAGACCCAATACACTGATCATCTGTAATTTCCTGTGGAGACAGGCGTAAGGGTCACTGAGCAATTGGCTCTCCAGGCCACTGGATGGGTGGTATTTGCTTGTGTGGTGATACTCATAATTCAGGGAAGAGGTGAGAGGAGATGAGGAGAGTTCTGGTTTAGGAAAGGGGAGTGTGAGACAGAGCAGTAAAGACAGGCATGCTAAGAGATAGGAGGGAAAGGTCCCAAAAGAATGAAAGGACTGATCATCTCACTGGTGAGTGCACATCACCTGGCAGAGAGCCACGAGCTGTTTCTATGTAGGAGGCAATGACATGAACAAATGGACAAATCCCCATTTTTAGGCTCCGACCCCAATTAGCTCTTCCATTTGCTTTAAAGGGACCAGGCATATGTTCAGAATTAAGCTGAATTTTTTTCCTGCATCAGAGCACAAAGTGCTAATTGGTTAATTAGTGTTCATATTTTACCACAATGTGTTATTTAATTGTTGGCTTACATACTGACTAGCAGAGTTATATATATTTAGACCTATGTCTTCCTTTGCAGCTTGGATTTGTTCTTTCCACAGCTGTCACTGGATTTCAGATTTGCTATAAGGTTGCAGTGTCTCCTTAACTATTTGCAAATGAAGGCCTTACTGGAGTGATTCAGTCTTTTAGGAGTTATAGAGAATTGCTACAGGTATGTAGGAAACATTTGTCACTAGAAGAAAAAGTGTTTGAGCTGTTATTCTTTCCATTCTCTTGAATTCATGTCCTTGTTTCAATGTTCTTCATAAAATTAATTTGAATTAATTGTATTCACAATGTCATTTTAACAAAATTATAATCCAGAACCAGAAGAAAGGGAAGCAAGTCACACTAGATACTCTGAGTTTGGTAAGCCTGTATTCGTTCTTTGGACAAAATAGGTTCCTCTACTTGCAGCTATATTAAGAACAAAATGAATGCTTGCTAAGGAGGAAAATCAACAGAAATATCTATGCACAAGTTTACACAATGACCATCTGTGGTTCCTTTAAATACTTAAAAAGGAATTGCCAATGCAGGCAGTAATCCAGGGAAGATAAAGCTGAGCCCATATTAAAGTTTAAAAAAAATTTCCTTCACTAAGTTGAAGTTCTCACTTGTTTCTTCCACCATTTGTCTCCCTCAAGTACCTTTCATGTGCCATTGTTTCCTGCTCCATCTGCTTATAGGATCCTCTCCACATTTACTAAGAAAACTATGACTTGATGTGTCAGGCAACTTTTATTGTGGGGAACATGAACATTTGAAGCCCACTAGTCTCCAGAGGCAGACCACTATTCAGCACAAACAAGACATTCATGACAGTTTGAAAGCCATCTCTAAGCACATTCTGCACAGCAAGCAAGGCCAGGCTTTGCATCCCCCAGTAAGTTCACATCCTTAAATTATCTCATGGACAGCAGTAATTCACGGTGCTAAACAAAGTGAGAAAGCAGCCTGCAGCTGACCCAAAGGACTGAAATCTTGTACTCTTCCTTCCTTGGAAGGAAAAGAAGAGCAGACACACTCCCAGGGAGGAAAAAGGGACTAGAAGAGATTACATGAATCATCAAGTCAGTTCCCTGTCCACAACCAGGTAATGTACTGCTGGATCAAAGAAGTCTACTCTTTCCCACACTGCAAAACCCTCAGAGTATTTTGCAACATCTTATAATAATTCCCAGACCTTTACTACAAAAAGAGCTGTAGAAAGTATTCTTGGCATCTTCCCACAACAGAAATTTTGTACTTTCAATAAAAATGCAAAGATCCTTCCTAGTCAGAGCTGTGGAAGAATTCTTTCCTGAACCTAACATGATGATCAGTCTAACTCTGGTTACAAGAATAGGAGAGAACAGACAGGCATGAAAGAAATGTCTTCATCCCCTGCTGTCCCACATCAGTGTTAGGGAATAAAAGGCAAGGAAGAGGGAAAAAAAAATCTACCCATCACATACTGGTGAGAGGCGAGTGATAGAGATGCTTTTTCTTCTTTTTTCTATATTTTGGAAGTTGAAAAAGCCTCTCATATGACCTATTAAGGTCATTTCCTACAGTTCCAAGTAGTATTTCTCCCTGCTGTTTCTCAGTCTCATGCAGTTCTCAGTAAATTCTGATCCTCCTAATATCTTGTGTGTTGCCTTATATTTATAATTTGCTTTAAATTTATTTCTGCAGCAATGCTTCATTATGAAAAAATCAGTGTACCAGATATTTCATCTACAGATCTATCAGTGCCAGGTTCAGTTAGCCGACTCGAGAGCTGCTCCAGGAGCCCAAAAATGGTTAAAAGCCGCGCCAGACCCACTAGATGGCACTGTGGATGGCGATACCAGCACTTGAGAACCCAGGCAGAGCTCAGCTGAGCCTGGAAGCTTCAATCTCGGTTGTGTGGCTGATTTCCAGCACAAGTCCCTCTGTCTGGAACCCCACTCGGCATTTCTGCCCATTCAGCAACTTTTCAGTACCCTCAGTCAATCCAAATTTAAGCTTTTCCAAATAATTATCAGTATATTTTCTTTCTTTCTCAAGAAGCTCCATGATTATATTTTTCCAGTTCCTGGATCTTCCGCAAAACATTCCAGAGGTTTCAAGAAATATTTAGAAAGCTGGTAAGTCTGAGTGTCCTGTCTGGCTGGTGTTCAGTGTGTATGTCAATTCAAGGGTACAAATTTTAACCAAGCTTTCCAAAAAAGCTGCAGATTACAGGAATTTTGATGTAACCCTGACTTTCCATCTTGGTTGCACCAGTTTTGGTCTACAGAGTCAGTCTGGATCCCAATAAAATCAGTTGGGAAAGAAGACTTCCACTGGGATTGTGGAAAGTTGGATAGGGACCTCTGTCAGGTTTCCAAACACTTGAAATGAGTCTGCTGACATTTGGTAAATCTTTTCCCCTTTTCTGATCAAGGTTTCTACCCTTACTGTGAGCAGTGTTCGATGGTTTATGCTCACAATGAAAATTGATGGGATCATTGATAAAAAACAGTGGGACTGCCATTTTCAGTTTGGGGGCAACACTTTCGTCAAGTACATCTTTCTAACAGAAATGGGTGTTTAAATCCCCTTCTTTCTGTCTCTGCTTCTGTATATTAGTTCATCACAACCTCCTATCCCTGGCTTTTAAAAGTTTCTCTTGTGTTGCAGCTTTAACATCATCCTGAGTAGGGTTTTGAGCTCTTCTTTTCAGTCTTTGGAACCATCTACTACGTTTCCCTAAATAAAAGCACTATTTGAAACCCCTCTTCTCCATACTCTTACATTACTATTTACTCTAACAAAGTGCATTAGGTATTTTCCAGTTGTATCATTCAGAATTCAAACACAAACTAATCTATAAACCACACACCAATCATAAGCTGAATGAACACCAACAATTCTTAGGTCTTGTGCATTTATCATGAATCACTGAAGAATTTGAGTTGGAGGGGACCCTTAACAGCCACCAAGTCCAAACCCTCTGCAATGATCAGGGACAACTTCAAATAGATTAGACATTGTTTCCAGGGATGGGGCATCTATCACCTCTTTGGGCAATCTGTCCCAGAGTTTCACCACCCTCATAGTAAAAAACTTCTTCCTTGCATGTAATCCGAATGTTTCCTCTTTCATTTTTAAACCATGGCAACAGGCCCCGCTAAAAAAATCTGTACCCATGTTTCTTATAAGCGCCCTTTAGGTACTGAAAAGCCACAATAAGGTGTCCNATTTGAAACAGTCTCTCAGAGAAAGCCTCTGTGACTAGGTATTGCAGGTCAGCAAAACACAGTAAGGGACAAATATGCTCATCAAGCCCTAAGCTGTTACTTACTGACCCTCATCTGAAGGTTACATCTTCCAGGCACGCTGGCACAGTAAATGACTGTATGAGGATCCTTAGAACTCTCTTATAAGAGTGCCAAGGCTCAAAGGAGCAGGAGATAAGCCAGATATCCCTCCTCCCTACTTATCCAATACTTATCTGGAGATATCCCTACAGATAAACCATGGATATAAGGTGCAAGTTGCAGAGCAAGAAGTGAGACACAACTGTGTGAGACTGGGAACAGAGTTCTGTGCCCATATCAAAAGGTGACTGTGAGTAAAACCCTTAAATGGGAAAAAAAAAGGGCAAAAGATTCTAAAACACCTCTTCTATTATTTTTCCTGTTTGTTTTATGCCAACAATACCCAGTCCTGCCTGAAGAATTCACAAAATTCAAATGATGTGAGAAATTCCAGAAATTCAGGGATGCATATGGAAGAATTTTAGTGTTGTGACAAATTCAATACAGTAATATGCCATAGCTTTACAGATTATTTAAACTGGCATTTGTATTTGCTGGATAAAATACATTAATTATTTTTNTCAAGTTTCCAAATGAAAATGGCTTGTTGTAGATGGCTTCCCCAAGTAGACCTCAGACCTGGGCATGATGAGGTTTTGTATTGTAATCACTCATCACCCACAAGGAGGTTTTGAGCAGTATTCGCTTAAGGAATTTGAGAAATAATCCTCAAGACAATTTGAAATGTAGTTTAAAGTAGTCTTAACTTGCACAAACTTGTAATAAAGTTGAGAGAACATTAGACAGTAATAGATCCTGTATTTTACCTTTCACATGGGGCAGGATTTACTGTAGTGGTGCAGAAGAAAAAACTTGATCTCCATATCTTCCACTATATCCATGTAAAGATCTTTTTTCCCAATTTTAAACCCCTTCACTTTGAAGATGATGGGCACATCTTATGTCTCTATTTTTCTCTACACCAGAAGAAAATAATTTTCATGGCAATTTGTTTATCGGCCTTTGGAATTGACAGATAATTCCTGCCATATCTGACCATAATTTTTGAGAACTCTGGGTCAGAAAAACAGCCCAAAGGCTTGCCTCAGCATTCCTTTAGGTCATGAACTTATGTCTTCCTGCAGCATTGTATGATGTGGTTCACAAACTTGTATTGTAAGTTTGTTTCTTATAAGAA